>JACEVL010000117.1:2012500-2130000 GCA_020284085.1 Aporrectodea caliginosa | reverse complement strand
GATGATGATGATGATGATGATGATGATGATAAGAATATATTACTATTTTGTTGTAAGGCCTAATTGTTATTCATTAGTTCCGGTTAAACTTATAATTTCAAAACACAGTCCGCAGGTATAAGTAGCAACTCTCGACAAAAAACGTTTAAAACTAAGTTTCATGAGCGTTTCCTGTCACTTTCTATTTCATTGCAGTATCCAGATTAGATATCTGGATAACTGATAGCATTTCATGTGTACAAGGCACAGCCCAAAATAATGTTCCTGTCAAGTGGTTTCAGTTTCTATAATATAATTTATAGGCCTACCCTACTTAGCACAGAAGTTATGAAAAAGCAGCGGAGTGAAGCGTTTTGCTCGCCCGAGAAATCAAGAGGTTGAGCGTTTGCCTTAGAAAGGCTTATAGACTATCTATCTATATTCTGTTGTAAGAACTGCGAAGTGGAAGCATGGGTTCGAACCTCGTCAATGACGGTCTCTGTTACGCATACAGTTTCTCAGCGCCATCGACTGATAGGGCCTACATAGTCATCGAGAACAGAAATGAGAATATTTCTGCGAAGTTATTTTCTCGTCAGCTCCATTTCTTGCTAATGATGTTTCAGCTAAACGAATAATTGTCACGACAAACCTATTTTCATCCAATCTAATCTGAACATTTTGTAAAGCGCTTCTCACAGCGTAGCTATTCAGAAGCGTTCTTAGCGTGACAGGCCCGTGAAAACAGAAAGGTTTTTAAGCAGCGAAGAGATGCAGGTGAAGTCCCCTCCAGAATCCTGCTATGAATTGCAGGGGGAAGGTCATTCCATATTGAGGGACCCACAACAGGGAAAGCCCGATGTGAGGTTCGCGACCGAGGCACGATATACATGTAGTGTAGTAGAGCAATAAGTCCTGTTCTTCTATCAAAGATACATGGCAGGTAAGGTACAATGGAAATAGCAACACGCTTTTTCAATCAAACAACCAGTCGAAATTTATATAGCGCTCCTTCAAGACCTCTACTCAGAGGCGCTCCTGACACAGGCTTGACGGACAAAGCAGTCTTATAGAGCTGATAGAACGGTGAAGGAAGGAACCGAGGGAGGGAACGCACCTCCCGAGGAATCCCATTCCACGTCCCTGGACCGATAACAGAAAAAGAGGATATACGTGTATATCATGCCGATATAGCGGTGGTACGATGAGAAACAGTTTTTTTCATAAAGGCCAGTTATGTAATATCTTTGTGACAACTTATGCCTGCTTTTCGAAGAGCATTTTTTTCGCGAGTGTCAATCAAACTTTGATATGTAGGTCTACTTCTTTGTTGTATAGCGTTCTTGTTATTAATTTTTTTATTTATACACAGAGCTATTTTAATCAGATCAGTATTGTTTTTTTTAGATTTTGCTTTAACATTTGGGTTTATTTTTAGTTTCAGATTCCATCTGTTTAGACACTCTCCGGCATTTCATATATATCGTTTGTGGAAACTGAAGAGTAGTTATTTTAAAATTACTTAACGTGAAATTCATATGGAACGTGCGTGGCTTCCGTACATTGCACGTTTCATGCATAGATGGTTACAGAGTGAGCTTAGCGATCGATAGATTAATTATTTAATGGTCAAATGTTCTAAAATACACAAAGAACGTGAAGGAGTGCTGAAATCGATCTGGCTTGTCATTCATGAAGGAAGTATTGTATCACGGTGACTATTTCAGCTTGTATGTAGCTTCTATACTCCATAGTTTCATTCTATTTTCAGAATCGCTGTACTGTTTTTCATCCATCCTTCTGAAAGGTCTTGTTTTACGCAAAAGTAAAAAAAATACCTGCTGCATATCCTCGCAAAAATATTCATACAATTATTCTGATGATATTTTTGCATTTTTGCTAGAACTGTCATTGCTGTAACGGTTGTCATTGTGTCATCATCATCATCATCATCGTCGTCGTCGTCGTCATAAACATCATCATCATCATCATCACCGTTCGTCATCTGACGATGGAAGAAACAGGGAAAACCATTTATCGTGCAGGAAATTTCAAGTTGAGATGAAAGCAGAGAAGATTCAGACGATAGCAGAGACGGAAGGAAAACAGAGAAGAAGAGAGAGCAGAAGGAGGACGAGGAATAGGAGGAGGGAGGGGGAGGACAGCATCAGCACTGGTAGGTAGACGCACGAAAAGTCATTAAGGATGACTTACAGGAGCAGAAGAGATGCACGGTCTTCTGCAAACACAGAGTCAGACAGAGAGGCAAGCGAACGAGAAGGCATAGAGACAAAGAGACAATGGTGCAACGAGACTGAGTAAGAGAAGAGGACCAGACTCAGTCAGAGGACAAAGACGTCGGGCAATTACAGAGTAGAGCTAGGAAGACAGATATATGAAGACACTGACCAAAACAGACAGAATGGTATAGTGACGACAGCAAAAGAAGAGCGAAGAAGAAGGAGAAAGAAGGAGAAAGACGAAAGGAGACAGAGAATGGTCGTAGAAGGAGAACAGAGAGAAGAAATAGTAGAAGAAAGGAAAGAAGGCAGAGAATAAGACACTGGCAAGATAGAGCGATCTCCAATCCGTGGACATCCTACAGATACATCGCCGGCGGCTGACCATTTCGTTGGCTTAAGCACCCTGGACAGCGTCGTCTCTGTCAGCATGTCGACGTAGGGGCACAAAGAAAGAGAATGTGCAAGACAGGCGGACAGGCAGACGCAGGTAGAAAAGAAGGAAAGAGGATAGAGTGGGAGGCAGAGGGAGAGGTTACGTGTCGATTAGGGGAGAGGCAATTTATCTGGCGAAAAGATAACCATAGGAAGATGAACGACGATATATGGACGACGTGATCTAGTGGATGTGGAGTGGCCGACACGGAGAGGACTGGAGGCGAATAGAAGACCAGGAGGAGGAGGAGGAGGAGGAGGAGGAGGAGGAGAAGAAGAAGGAGGAGGAGAAAGAAGAGAAGATTGCAGAAATAGGCATAGATAAGATGACGGAAAGAAGAGAAGTAAGACTAGAAAGACCCCTATGATCAGGATTGGTAAAGAACAAAGATGGAAAAGGAAGAGGACGCAGAAGAATAAAGAATGCGACGAGTGGTCGACGAGTAAGACATAAAGAGGCTCAGAATGAAATAAATAGCAAGACAAGAGCGGGAAACCAGGATAAAGACAATGAGTAGGATCAGAGGAAAGAGAGAAGGAGGAGACAGAGACAGAGGGAGAAGGAGGAGGAGGAGATGGCAGAGATGGCACAGACAGAGACAGACAGAGACAGACAGAGACAGAGAATAGAGACAGGCAGAGAAGATACAGAGAGAGACAGAGAGAGAGACAAGAGAGAGAGACAGAGAGAGAGAGACAGAGAGAGAGACGGACGAATGAGAGTGAGGAGAGAAGACAGAAGAGAACCGAGAACGTCAGACAAGAAGAGAAGGACGAAAACGATGACAGAGAAGAAGCAGAGAGTATCAGATGGAATTTCTTAAAGTGGCTGAACGAGATAACTAGATGGACATCCATTAGGACAAACCGGAAGTCTAGCTTGAATCACAATCGAGACTGTTTTGTGCAACGAGGAAGTAAATGAAAGAAAGAAGAGCGGAAGCGGGATGAAAGGAACCATACAGACTGGAAACTTATCTCGAAAATTCAGAAGACGTCAAGTGCAAGAAGCAGGTGGTTGCGTGCGGTAATGGCACCAGTTCTCAGCCAATCTCCACTCCCAATCTCAAATGACCTCACAGCCATAGCCCCGAATAACGAATAATGCAATGCAAAAAACCTTTATACGTCTGCAGCTACTGAGCCTGACCTGTACTAATGACCGTCTGCCTCAACATGCCCTACATCACGCCAACCCTTTCCATCTCTCCTTAGACCTCACGGCCTTTCGCTTCCTCATCCGGCGGACGTATCAGGCAGGATCGGACGTTGGGCAGTCGCTGGTGAGACGCGGAGGATTAGAACTCGATGGAGGAAGACTGGTGAGCGAGTGGCAGGGCAGCGGATCAGACGAACGAAGATAATGGTTAATTCATCGGAGGAGGGGTTGCTGGGATAAAGAAGGCAGAAACTAACGTCGTCCGTCACTCCAGGTCGACTGGAGACTGCGATATGCTACAGTTTACCACAAGGGACCGGATCAATGCGAGAGGGGAAAGACGGTCTGGAATAAGGTCATGCATGCAACAGGAGGGGATTCAGAGAGGGTGGATCAGTCCAAGGCCACGTGCAGCACAACCACTCCAGGTCAGAAACGAATACAGTGGAAATGGAAAGCAGAGGAAATGAGGCGTTTGTGCAAACACTTGTGTCATCATGCGAATGCATGTCAACAGGCAGGCGTCGTAGAACGTTAACGAAACTCGATCTAAATTATGCAACTTAGCAATGCAAGAACGGTTATTAAACCATTTCATGCAAAAACCAGCTGAATCTATGGCAGACTTCATGAAACTTGAAGTGCTGTGGAGAGGAGTAAGACCCCCTGCATGCGCTCTCAGTATAGCTGTCACTGAAGATGGATTTTCAATATATCCCGTGACATTGAGATGCTAAGCGTGCTGATTAATCATATATACTCAGAATGTGTATGAGTTTTTAAATCTACCTTTGATCTATTAGTCTGTGTTTCCTGCCTCTCTAATCCGAGCACATTTATACTGAACTCTTCTTATTCAGAGCAAACCACCAACCGACACTTTAATACAGGTGTGATTAAATTTAACTCTCGCGCAGATGTGGCTGAAAGGATGTGATGTTGATGAATAGCTAAGGATAAATGTTGCCCTCAATCGCAAAGCCCGGTCGATTCACTTGAACGTGACCTATAGGTCTAATTATCTTAAACGTAATCTAGCATAAAAGCTTCTATAGCGCTGGTATCTACTGTCCATAATAGAATCGGTCAAATTAAGCAACTGATTGCAGCTATAACTTCAGTCTTAACCTGATTGCCAACGGCGAGAAAAACGTCCTATAGCATGCGAAGATCTACTTACTTACGCCTCTCTGTTCCTAGTCGACATCGCGCAAACAATTTTCTCGTCTATCCTGCGATTGCTAGATTGCATGTAGCAGCCGTTCAGGCCTCTCTCTCTCTCTGTCTGTCTGTCTGTCTGTCTGTCTGTCTGTCTCTCTCTCTCTCTTCACCGTCGTCGTAGATACAATTAGCGGAGACAGTCATTCAATTTGCAACAGCATTTCCAAGCATTCGGTCGATTATGTCACCGCCGGATATTAGTCCAACCTAGATAATCATTTTGCTTCGGTCGATATATATATATATATATATTAGTATATATATATATATATATATATATATATATATATATATATATATATATATATATATATATGCTAGTGAAATTGCTAATAATCGACGATAGCAACATGTGAATCATAATATATATCTATGCATGTATATATGACTGATCAGTTCATATTATATATATGTACTATATATTTATATATATATATCAGAATGCAACAAGGAAATTAATGCAAGAAAATGAGATATAGAAATACCTATATTATCATCGTCTGTCATGCAGTAAAACGTCGTCTAATAATAATTAGCCAGTGGTTTAATGAGAGTTTCGTTCCCTTCAAAGTAACGTTTAACAGATAATTAAACTTATTTTGCACTATAGCAGCGTATACGTAATTGTGGTTTTTCTAATCATCACTGGTCGATACAGCAAGATTAGCTCCTATATCCTATCGTAATATAGCACACACGCTAGGCTATATAGCAGCTAATTGAAATTCGTAATGGGCCAGTAGTAGTAGTAATATAGTCTAATGGTGGTGGTGGTGGTGGTGGTAGTAGTAGTGATAGTGGGAGTGGGAGTGGTAGTAGTGGTAGTAGTAGCAGAAGCAACAGCAAAAGCCGCAGCAGTAGTAGTAGTAGTAGTAGTACTAGTAGCATTCGAAGAGCCTTGGGACTGAAGTGCAAAGAACCGAACCTGGAAGCAAACCTGACCTGACCTGACCTGACCTGCCTATCAATTTTGTTTTGACTGAGCGCATGTGATTAAGCTGGTTCCCGCTATGCAGATTTCTTTTGGCTTTACAGACACCTCGATATTATGATTACGACTACAAAAACACAGATGCAAAACTCAAACACCGAGCATCCAATCTTTGTTGGTACATGGTTCAAAAGCAAACTGTTACATTCACTTGACGCATCTGAGTTCAAACCTAGACTGAGCTGTGAAAGAAGGGTCTCTATAGATCATGCAGTCGGCCAACATGTCACCAATAATACTGCTATCACCACCGCCTGCACCACCATTATCGTAACCATGCACCTACTAGTATATAATTACACCTTAATGTTTACTCGCTAACACGTCTCTGTGGACACCCATCAGATGCCTGATCCGCAATCAATGGGATTAATCGACCGAAGTCCATAGACGACAACGTTGATACAACACATATACACCGTTTAATAGCTGACCATTCCCAGGTGATCTGGTGTTCCATGGTCTTCAATGAGGTTGCCATGCGTCATTTTGTACCAATACTAATGGTAATAGTATACAGCATCACTTTTGTGATGTATATGTATATATACAGATATATATATATATATACATATATATACATACTTTGTATGTATATGATATCAGATACATACATATGATGTATATGCTATCAGAGCAATACATATAATGTATAATGATATCAGGTAGACCTATTACTATAGGGACACTGGGACAGTGATACTATTCGTATAAGATTTTTAGTGTCTATAGCATTGACGATCATAAAACAATTGATACAGTTTTTGCAACGAGTGCTATCTCGGTTAGCAGTCGGGAGCATTGGATTAACAGCCTCCCACCCCCAATCGCCTTCTGCGGTTGCAAAAAGCCCTTCAGCAGCCAATGCTATCGTACGTCAGCGCCGATCGGCGGAATGTTCCTTTGAAATAACCCAAGCGGATCCATCTATAAAACACCACAAGGCACCGTCTGCGCCACCCACGGCCTCAGCCACACCCACCAGCGTTACCACCACCACCACTGCCAGCACCGTCATCATCATCACCCACCCACCTAATAATAATAATAATAATAATAATAATAATAATAATAATAATAATAATAATAATAATAATAATAATAATAATAATAATAATAATAATAATAATAATAATAATAATAATATTATTATTATTATTATAATAATAATAATAATAATAATAATAATAAAAATAATAATAATAATAATAATAATAATCTTTTCTTTATTGAAGCGCCTGACAACGCACTGCGCTGTACATGTTATGCAATTGAAATAACAAATGACAGAAGACATAAATCTGAACTACTAACAGAACAGACAGCCTGCAATACACGGCGCTAATAGCAGCCTACAAAGCATGTCCGCCCTACGGGACTCGAACTCGGTACCTCTCGCTCTCTATGCCAGTGTGTTATCCAATGCGCTATCGGGCCCCCCCCCCATCTACCCACCACGACCAGTACCACCACCAGCACGCGAGATTTCATCGGTCGCATGCGCCGTCTTCGTTGACTAAAGACGCTTCGGAGGGAGTCACGGTCTTTTAACAGCAGACCAACGAATTTTCTCCAATTTCTTGCAACTTTATGGCAGTCGGACAAAACAACACAAATTATGACCTTCGACCTTTTACCGCGAGGCGCTAAGCAACGCACGTCCTGTATATGTATATGTATATGCATATGTATATGCATATGTAATGTATATGTATATAATATATATTGTATATATATATTATATATCTTTGACAGATGGCAAATAGGAAGGTGATTAATGGTTCCTGCGTCTCTTTGGACAGACAATATTTGACTGTAATATTTTGTCCCTGCAGTGAGGAGGAAGTATCTCCGATGTATACATAATATTATACATAAACCTATGCGCAGATTATCTCTTTCTCTTTGTCCGTCTGCGTGTCTGTGTCTCTGTCTGTGCGACTCGTTCTCGCCAGCCCTGTATGTGCGTCCAATCATGGGTATATGCTTATATATACAGATGACAAATCGGTGAGACTTAGCATCGATGTCAGAGATCGAAAGATCAAACTAATATCGACGACTGAGTCTAATATTCGCGAGACGGAAATCATTGTGCGCATATGATTGGAGGAATGGACACAGAGAGGCAGAGAGGCAGAGATAAAGGCAGAGAGGCAGGCAGAGAGGCATAGAGGGAGACAGAGAGGCAGGGAGACAGAGAGACAGGAAGACAGAGAAAGGCAGAGAGGCAGGCAGAGAGGGAGAGAGACAAGGAGGGAGGCAGAAAGGAAGGCAGAGAGGAAGATAGAGTGGGCAGACAGGCGGAGAAAGAGAGGCAGGGAGACAGAGAAAGGCAGGCAGGGAGGCAAAGAGGCAGAGAGGGAGGGCAGCGGCGACATCAATACGAAGGCCAGAGGCTAATTCGCGTCTGACCAGGGCGCTCCTAGATCATCCCTCTCCCTCTGCGTCTCATCAATCTAGCACGTCCTGTATCCGGGCGCCAGTCTTATAATGCGCAGTGAGCTACATAAATGCAGAGTTACAACGTCGTAGCCCAGCTATACAGCACCGACCTACTATTCCCAGCCAGTGCCCAGAGTCTTAGCCCCGTATACACCACACAGAGGTATCCGACGACGTCATGGCCCTGCTATCCATTGACCCTTAACCCCATTGACAGCAAGTCTTTCACTTTTATGCTTCTGTGTATAGTTGCATTGTTCGCTGATCGATTGGTGTCTCACGCATGACCGATTCACAGTCAAAGATCGTCTAAATTTAGCTGCAGCTGACCTATTGACCTTCGTATCAATTGGCCAATATGATAGATTATGAGGCTCAGTTATATCTACCCATTTAAAAATTACACAGTCTGAATATTAGACCTCGAAATCCCGTCTGAAGAGTGATGGACCCTGGCCTGATTGACTGATTCCATCCATCCTTTTCAACCTCTCTTCTCCCTTGTCGGTATTGTTTTGTGGATACTATAGGCTGCGAAAAACAGCTGCCAACATTAATCAACATTCAGCTAATTAGTGCTTGTGGACAGGTGACAGGTCATGGCATAGCAATCCGTAAGATTAGGTCTCTTACTCTTTGGCGAATAAGGGCCTAGCAACGTTTGAGGTTTAAAATCATTTTTGCAGTTGGATTACTTTGGTCAATGGTCTTTATATGCTTGCACCACAGTCGAAATGACCTTCAGGCATGAGTAACGCTTCCTCTTCTTTTATCTTTTTTTCTACTTATACTTTTTACTCATCATCATCATCATCATCATCATCATCATCATCATCATCATCATCATCATCATCATCATCATCATCATCATCATCATCATCATCATCATCATCATCATCATCATCATCATCATCATCATCATCATCATCATCATCATCATCATCATCATCATCATTATTATTATTATTATTATTATTATTATTATTATTAATTTTAGTATTATTATTACAATCACTACTACCACCACAACTACCAATACTACTACTACTACTACTGCTGCTGCTGCTGCTGCTGCTGCTGCTGCTGCTGCTGCTGCTGCTACTACTACTACTACTATTTATTAAGGGCCATTATTTAATGACCAAACATCAATCTATGGTTCTGAGCAGCTGTGAGCGAAGGACTTGCTCAAGGTTCTTACACAGAAACCGTCTCAGAGGAGGCTCGAGCCTCGAGCACGTATACTCTCCGCGGTAAAGGAGAGAACGAATACGCAGCTTGCATATAGGCCTACTCAGCTTGTACTTATAGGAACTTCTACAGGGATGTGTACGCAATGATTTTGCCCCCATCCCTTTACAATTTGCATCTTTTGATCGTTTGTTTCCTTTGATCTTTCTCCCTCCGAGTCTCGTATACGACAGACGATAGCTAGATCTAAAGAAATTTATATCCTAAAGGACGGACAATGCGGAATCCAGTCTCTGCTGAGAAATACAGAATTCTAATTAGTAACTTATATATGGTGCTGGTGTGTAATACACGAGGTATCAACCGATGGCACTTCAAAAACAAACCATAATGAGGTTAATATTGAGAAATTGTTAAATCTACGCTAGTTGCATTGAGAAAGACAATCACAGAAATCAGAAATGATGCGACTTACTACGTTTCTTAAACGTAGAAGGATGAGTATTACAAATGACTACACAATGTGGTACAGTGATTTATGATTTAGGTGCTCTGAAAATTGATTTGATTAATTCATGACGTTGTGGAATATACTGTCACGATGACGTCAGCACCTAAAGTCAATAAAGACAACTGAACAATGCGCAACGACGATGCTGATGATGACGACAATAAAGGTAATGACGAACTGATAGCTGGGTTATCTAAGAAGTCATGTGATGATGGCATCAGTACTTAAAACGCAGTATTAATCAATCCACTTCTAACAGCATTTGACGAATCATAATGTTGAAACAAAGTATAACTAGGAAACGTACATAATAATGATCTGTAGAAACGACAGTGACGATGACGATGATGACATTGATGATGGACGATAATGTTGACGATGTCACATTACTACCTCTGACACAGATATATATGTATATGTATGATTTGTATTTGTATATGTATATGTATATGTATGATTGTATGTATATATAAGTAATGTAGACTGCGTGGGAAGGAAATTGCATTACGATGCTGAGCTTCAAAGATCTCTCCACATCACTGAGTGGCTTAAGGGCAGAGAGGAAGGAACAGAGTCTAGAGCCTGTTACCGTCTGATTGGATTGAAGAACTATCTAGGCCTATCATGTATAAAAGTCGTTTTATCTGTTTGTGTATGTCTTTGTCTTCATGAGACAATGGTCCCAATTGTAAAAAAAACTGCACCCGGATTTAGGCATGCTTTTACGCTGATGACTGACCAGTAGTGACATTGGATCATCATAATCAGTTGAAACAGGTTGAAACAGGTTGAAACAGGTTGAAACATGGCAAGTTCAAGAAATCCAATAAAGAGGTGAGACAAGGACAGACAGTGTAAGAGAGAGATAGACAGACAGAGAGACAGAAAGACAGAGAGACTTCTGCGGCGGAAGACAAGAAAAGGAATTAAACACTGAGATGTCGCAACGTAAACAATACGAATCGACCAGAACAATATAAAAAAATCCAGAGAAAGACAAAGATTGGCAACACCAGGCAAGACAACCGTTATCAGATAACACAAGATAACAAAAGACTATTAGAGCAATGCAAACAAGCCAGCAAAACATATGGAAAACACGAGATCAGACAAGACAACCGCTCTTAGACAACGCAGGCAAGGATAGCACCAAGAAGGAGAATGAAGGCAGGGCAAAGAAACATGAACATGAAAATACAAGATAATATAAAGACTAGAACATTCCAGATAAGACCAGAAGAGATACGTTAAGCAAAGGATCTTTAACTAGTAAGCGGCTTTAAACTAATGTCAACCGGTGTAACGATGGCTTTCCTGGTCTTTAGAAGGAAAGCAATCTGTTTTCAGTTGACGACTGACTGAGTTAATTATCGCTTCAAAGGTGACAGGGATGCCGCCACTGACTGAAATGACCAGGAATCATCAATCAGATGTAATTAAAACTGATGTAGCGCCTCTACAACCAGCCCCTGGACAGGAAACAAATTAGAGTCTCGAGTTGAGCTCTTTGGCAATAACAGCGCAAATATCACCTGGCGTAAACGCAGGGCCTTGACATGAAATCGTCTTATCGTACTATTACAAAATTAATTAATTAATTAATTAATTATTGGAATTGGTATTGTTGTCACAATAGGAATGCTTGAAGTTTATACAGATTTTCTGGAATTTGTTGTTAATAGTAGACCTATTGCAACAGCCAGATAATCCATTCCAGTTGGTGGCCTATAATCCTAAATATAGTAAGCGTGATCGTAGGCCTATAACTCGAATATTTCTATAGCGCTCTTAAAAGATACCGACAGGGCACCAGCTAATCCACTAACGCTGCGTCAAGTCAGAGGGTTCCCGAAGAAATCGTGTAAAGAACAAAGACCAGTTACGGGGAGACCAGAGATGGAATTGCATGCATGGTTGGCTATACATGGTTTGACGATATTGCAAAGCATTCGTCGTGCAATCATTGCCAAATCGCAGTCGTAATCTCGAGATTCCTACAGCGCCCAAAAAGCGAAGTCGCGGGAAACGGCTTATTCGCAAGCGCTTAGTCAAAACAAAATCGATGGGCGGGTAGGGTGCAAATTGGTTCCGGGTAAAAATCCGAAGGCTGGCAGACAGTCAGACGGATATACCGTGGATAGCTTCAAGGCGGTTTATTTTTCTGGTGTCTATATTTAAGAGTCAAGTTTAGCATGGATTGTCGATGTAGCAACAATGGATGCAGTTTTGAAGTCGAGCATCGAGCGGATATGCATGGAAACATGAGTGGGAAAGATCAGTGATAATTATGTTCGAAGAGGATACGGTTTTGGTCGAAAATTACACCTAAATTGCGGACAGGAAAATTCGCAACACATGAATGTATGGGTGGGTGCAGAGTCTAGGTTGAGAGAAATAGAGGGATCTGGAATTTTCTTGAGTTGGTCACGAAGGCTTATAAGTATGATTTCGGTTTTAGACGGATTCAGAGAATTTCAGGCATAGGAAATTTGATGTCATCCAAGATGAGATTTTGGTAACCACCCGCAGAAGATGATCAACTGAGTCGGAGAAGCTCTTATGAAATGGAACTGAAACTCTAACTTTCAGATTCGTCTTGCGTGCACTTAATCAGGGACGCAGCTGGTGTCATCATAATCATCATCATATGTGTAGTCATCGTCGTTGTCTCATTCATTATCATGCAGCGTAGTTGTCTGTCTGGCTCGTTGCCTGGATGAAACACGGAGTCACGTGTTCAATAAATCCGTCAAATGGTTGGCTGGTCGGGCAATGGGACATTCACATCAGGTATGGTAAGAATACACGTAACCTCAACATGATACCTGAATCCCTTCACTTGGGATCAACGCTTACTTCTAACTTTGACCATCAATTAAACCTTGGCCCATACGTACTTGTCCTAACCCTATAGGGTGGGAAGGGGTGCGGTTGTTGTGTCCCGTCAGACAATGGGCGGATGGGAAATTGTTCTTCGTGCTTTGGAAGGGGAAGAGGAGGAAAAGGGAATAATAGCGCCATGAGGAGTAGTACTTGGAGCAGGAGGTGGAAGACGCAGACATTGGCGTCCAGTGTCCATTCAATCACTTCAATTGCCTCGGGCGTGCACCGGATGGGCAGGTGCTCGCCCGTAACCGGGGAAGAACCAGCCTGTATGCCTGTCTGTCTGTGCGTCTGCATGTATGTCTGCATATGTGCTTGTTTGTCTGGCTTTGTGTCTGCTTGTCTGTATGTCTGCCTGTCTGTATGCCTGCCTGTATGTCTCTATATGTGTCTGTGTGGCTGTCTCTCTCTCTCTGTCCAATTGTCTGTCTCTGTGTCTGCTTGTCCGTGAGTCTGCCTGCCTGAGCTTTTGTGTGTCTGTCTATATATCTGTCTGTCGCTCATAGTCCTTGGCCATATGCACCGGGGGGTTTTGTAGGCCGATATATCTGGCCAATTGCGCATATAATTTCTCAGTGGACTTTATCCGCTGCTGTTGCTGCCCAGTTACGTCGAAGTGACTGACTTGAGTGCTGTCCTCTGTGGCCGAATGAGTCAGTCCGTAAGAAATCTGCTAAATTTCGACCCAGATAAGAATCAATCCCACATGAGAAAAACTCCAAGAAGAATAACGACTCGTTTGGCTTAGTCCGTTCTGGTCGCTTGATGGCCCTGATTCAGAGGCGAAGACCTATTGGGGGGGGGACAGATTCTACGAGGGCCGGACGTTTTTGGGGACACCCGGGACAGAAGGGCTTAAGTTAAAACTTTGGGGGACAGTCCCCCTGCTGTCCCCCCCTGATTTACACCACTGCCCTGATTGTCTATCTTTCACATCTGCCATAAATAGGCGTTCATTGGTCAATCGACTGCTAATTTAATTGATATTTGCACCTGAACCGAGATACCGCACAGCTCCATTTAGGGTTACGCATCTAAGGCAATGAGTGAGGGAAGCTCGTTGAAGTTGAACCATTGCTTTTTCTTGCCTTTCCTAACTTTACCCTACTATACTTGACTCTTGTAATTGTTCTCTGTATAGCGAACTGTAAAGAAAACAGTAGCCTACAAGATATTTTAATTTGTCCATCCCTTAAATTATAAGTTTATTAGGCCTATACTTACCGTACTTACTTCCTATAATCAGAGCTTTTTCATGTGCTTGCTTGGTGACGTTATCGACAATTTTGTCTGAAGATTTTTGCCTGGTCAAAAACTGAGCTGAAAATTGACTTCATATGATACTCTCTTTTTGGAAACTGTCAGGTAGCTAAATATATCTTGATCTTTTTGCTGCAGGACTAAGAAGTCATGTGCTCCGCCCCCGTGCACACGACTTCGTACTTCCGCAAAAAGACTCTAAGAATTATATACCGGTACCTAGAGTTCATTATTATATCATTCTAAAGCCATCCCGTGATTCCCGTTGACTCCAAATCTCATTAATTCCGACATTTATTCATTTTTCTCTCTTTTTAGCACCTTTGTGTTGTGTTAGTGGCGAAGCGTTCTGTCTTCCTGCTTGATGTATAATATACGAATATAATATCGAGACTGCCTTGGACCAACACTGGGCGTTGGCTGCTGTGGGTACTTTGAATGACCTTCCGTCTCACTTAGGTCTCTCACTCTTTAAAGGCGTTTCTTTTCCCCGGGGTTTCCGTACTAAGAGCGCCTCTCGGCCTCTGACTAAGCTTAATAATTCTGCGAGAGGCGCTATATAAATCCATAATACGATACGTAGTGAAGGGATGTAAAACAAATTCTTCAAGTTTTTCCCCGCAACATTAGACGACGAAATGTTGCGCTAAATCAGCATTTAGACGCGCACCAATGAAAAAATCACTCCCAGATAAAATCTACATATACATTCCGTTATGGAATTGGCATATGAAATATGATACTCATTTGTGCCCTACCGCTTTTGCGAGGCACATAAAAAGCGCTATGTTAAGTGTCTTGATATAGATACATACACCTACCTGATATTTGAAAGCTTTAATTCAGCAATTAGTTTTTCATTAAAGAAATGATGAATATGAACGAATATAACACCATTATTTGTCTTGCAAGTTGCACTTCGTAAACATCATTGCATTCAATGCATTCAACACAATTAGTCAAGAGCAGTCGATGTGGCTGCATGAGTCATCACCTCACCGGAAATGTTTGTAAAGAAAACAGTAGCCTACCAGATGTTTTAATTATTGCGTAACTTAATAAGTTTATTAGACCTACTTACTTCCTATAATCAGAGCTTTCTCATGTGCTTGCCTTGGTGACGTTATTGCCAATTTTGCCTGAAGATTCTTGCCTATTAAATTAGCGATGTACTGATGAATTGCCTAAAATCAATATTTGTCGAGGTCTAGAGGGTTCCAAATCAATTGACAATAATTATATGTTACATTTAGAACAGGTAAAGAATGTCCTTAGGAAGCATTATTTATAGCATCGCCTGCACCTAAATCCTATTCCTTCAGACGTCATGCACTAGATTTTTAATGTTTCTAAGTTTAGAGATAGGCCAATTTAATTAGTCTTGTCTTTATGGGATATTCTAATAGTATCAAATTTCGTTCAAACCTTTTATCCTTTCTCTTTGATTAGTGACTATTTTTACTATTATTGTTAGTTCTGTTTGTGACCGGCGAGATGAGTCCTATGTGACTTCACCGGTAGCCCACCACTCGGTTTGTAAAATTTGTGTATTGTCATTTTGCTTTATTTTGTGGTGAATAAACTACTTACTTACTTACTTACTTACTTACTTTGTGTGCTAGTAGACCTATCTGTGCTGATGATTACTCATTACTGTGAGTAGATGTGTCGAAGAACTGAAGACTGCAGTAACCATGGTACACTTGCTGCTTTCGTATAGATGATCCCTCAGTCTGACTTACCAACGTTTCGATGCCCTGTTCAGCCAACCAAGTCACGATCTGGCGTAAACCAGTGAATATTTGGATCGCTTTGACGGGAACATTTGACGATTTCGCGAACCTGCGCCCATTCTGTCCTGCTGTGCATGTATGCGTGCGCTTCTGTCCATGCGCATATCTGTCTGCATGACTGTCTCCCTGTCATCCGTATCTGTGTGTGACTCTGTTTGTCTGTCTGTCTGCCTCGTTGGCTGTCTGTCGGTAAATGCGTCATTCGACGTGGTCTACTGAGCGCCGGTGCAAGTGCCGAAACAAGTGCTAAGTGCCGCGAAAATAGGCATAAGCGCTAAGATGCACTCATTTCAGTGGCAGAGACGCTGTACAGATGGCGCCTTGAACGCATAGTCGTACAAAGAATTTATGACGTCGTTATGCCGCAATTTGCTTAATTGTGTGCCCCTGTCTGTGTGTGTCTGTATGAGTCCGTGTATGTGTGCCTGTGTCTGTACGCGTGCCTGTGTCCGTGTGCTTGTGCACGTGTGTGGATTAGTGCGTAGATCGATAAGCCTGTGGTTAGTAATCGAAGGCGAATCATCGAAGACATTGAAATGCTTCCTACTTATATGTCTTCTGTTCCAATCCGTCCCTCTCTTTGTCTCAACGTTGCTCACTATGTCTCCTTCCCTTTTTTTTACTCTGTTAGGCTATGCTCTTCTCTTGCATCTCATTGGAATAGTTTTCTCAACAGTCCCCTTGTGCTTCTTAGTTCCATCCATCCGTCCCAAAATCCACCCAGCCACCCATTTATCCATCGAACTAACAACCAACCATTTATCAATCCATCTAACCAATCATCTATATATCTATCTATTCCTATGGCCATATACATACATACACATCTAACAAATCAATCATCCATCCATTCATCCATTTATCCAGCCATCCATGTATTCAACTATCCACCCTCACATAGCATCCATCCCCCTTCCATCTATCCATCCATCCATCAATCCATCCACCACCCAGGCACCCAGGCACCAGCCAGCCAGCCATCCATCCATCCATCCATCCATCCATCCATCCATCCATCCATCCATCCATCCATCCATCCATCCATCTCCATCCATCCATCCATCTATCCATCTATCTATCATCCAAACCATCTATCCATCCATCCATCCATCCATCCATCCATCCATCCATCCATCCATCCATCCATCCATCCATCCATCCATCCATCCATCCATCCATCCATCCATCCATCCATCCATCCATCCATCCATCCATCCATCCATCCATCCATCCATCCATCCATCCATCCATCCATCCATCCATCCATCCATCCATCCATCCATCCATCCATCCATCCATCCATCCATCCATCCATCCATCCATCCATCCATCCATCCATCCATCCATCCATCCATCCAACAAGCCATTCATCCATCCAACAATCCATTCGTCAATCCATCAAGTCAGACAGTCATCCGTCCAACCATTGCTTAATTCAATGTCTTCATTCGTCTTTCAGTTCTTTACTTCTTTTCTTCATTCCCTTCTTCCTTTGTTCGTGTGCTTCCACTTCATTCTTCCATTCTCTTTTGTCTCTTCCCCCTCCCTTCATCTCTTCTCCTCACAGAAAAAAAACGGTGTTCCGGTTCAACAAACAGTGTTGCGCCTTACTTCGTCTGGTGCTAAAAGGACGCAGCTACTCAGAGTTTGTCCTGGGAAGACATAGATACCGCGCAGACATCATAAGATCAACACTCTTATTTCAGTACACAGTACAGACAGAAGCAGAAGGGCAAACAGAAGGCGCATGTCGAAGGGATCGACATGTGAAACCGTTCTGTTAGACACTGAAAAGTCCCCCATGGGAAACACGAACATGTGGCGTCAACTGATAGCAAAACACATTTCGTGACCGTGCAGACATGTGAAAAAGACGAACGAACAATGAAGGTGATGACGATGACGACGACGTCGACGAATGCTAAGGCGATGACAGATTACGCAATGGGTGATGACGAAGAAGTGTAGCAAGCAGTCGGATGGGTACGCCGCTTATATGGTGACTCAACGGTTACGGCGAACATGACGCGTCATCACCATCACCGTCATCACCTCTGTAACGGCATGGCTGTATTACGGTGCCTTATAAATTGTCATTATTATTAGTATTATTGGTATTATGATTATGATTATGATTATGATTATTATTATTATGATTATGATTATGATTATTATTATTATTATTATTATTATTATTATTATTATTATTATTATTATTATTATTATTATTATTATTGTTATTATTATTATTATTGTTATTGTTATTGTTATTGTTATTGTTATTGTTATTGTTATTGTTATTGTTCTTGTTATTATTATTATTATTATTATTATTATTATATTTTTTTTTTTTTGCCCTGAGGTACTATTCCCCCAGGGACTTAGAAATTATTATTATTATTATTATTATTATTATTATTATTATTATTATTATTATTATTATTATTATAAAATCAGAGTTCTTAAAATCATGGTTATTAAAATAAAGGTTCTATAGGGCCTCATCGAACCCAGGCACGCGATAGCGTTGAACCGCTGGATTGTGACTGAGATCTTTTGGAACAGGAAGAAAGTTTCTTGAAGATCTTCCGTTGTTCTTGTCAGTCGTCGGCCGAGTTATTATTATTATTATTATTATTATTATTATTATTATTATTATTATTATTATTATTATTATTATTATTATTATTATTATTATTACTATTGTTATTATCATCATCATCATCATCATCATCATCATCATCATCATCATCATCATCATCATCATCATCATCATCATCATCATCATCATCATCATCATCATCATCATCATCATCATCATCATCATCATCATCATCCTTTCATCATCATCATCATCATCATCATCATCATCATCACCACAATCACTACCACCACGGCAGTCTTTATCGCCGTCACAAACATCACAAGTGTCGCTATCATTATCAAATTCATAAATGTCGACATCGCTATTGTTGTTATTATTGCTGCTATTAGCAATAGCATTATTATTGCTATCAGCATTATTTCCAACACTATTTTGTTCCTAGAGCGCTGCTGATTATAGAATAGACTAGATTATAGAATTGTTCGGTTACATTACATTACATTAGTGCTTGAGCTGTGCGAGATGTTCTGTAAGAGACTAACCTGTCAGAAGGACAAGGTAGGTCAAGGCCACGGTATGTAGGAGAGCAGCGGCCACGTGGATTGGTCCAGTCTTCCTTCGAAGGGAGCCTCTGTTGGCCGAAGGACTTCGACATCGTCGCTCCATCATTCCTCTCTTCAACCGGAAATACACGAAATGGTTCCAACAGTTTGTCAGTCGTCGACACACAGTAAGCCTCTTAAAGTCTGGTTTCAGACTCACCTCGGAGAGACTTCCCAGATCAACAGAGGGATTCGTCTTAGCTTTCACAGACGATGTACGCAGGGAATCGTAGAGAGGGAGAGAGAAATACAGAGTGAGAGACAGAGTGAGTGACGTGGATCTAGAGACGGATCAGAAGAGAGATGCAGAGTGACTGAGATGACCAGTTGATTTCCTCGTGTCCACTCTTGAAGAATGGCCGCACAGTTTGCCTCAACAGTTATACGTTACGATGTCTGTGTGTCTATCTGTCTGCATGTCTGCCTGTATTCATGCCTGTATCGTTCTGTCTACACATATTTTTGTAAGTCTCCTTCTTGTTTACTCTGTTCTGTTTGTCTGTTCCCTGTGCCTCGATCAGTTCAGTGATGACTATCTGTCTACAGTCCTGATACTTAGCGTGTTTGTCTGTCCCTGTCTGTCTGTCTGTCTGTCTGTATGTGCCTTTGTCGACGTCTCCCTGGTTTATGTCGCCATCAATTGCCACTGCTTCCTATTATGTCTATAGCCTGCGTCACACGCCCTCCCTCCCCCACTCTCTACGACCCGTACTTAATGTACAGTCTGCCTGTCTGTGTCTGTCCATCTGCGTGTGTCTGTCTGCATATCTCTGCCTGTCTGCCTGTCCATCAATCGATGAGATTCCTTGTGATGCCTCGTTGTCAAGGCAACGACGCTTGTGGTTCGCCGGAGACATGCGGAACTTGCAGTAGTAGCCAGATGATAATGTCGTCGTCGTTGGCGTTGTCGTTGTTGGTGATTGCGACGACGACAAACATTATAGTCTCTCCTATTCCAGGTTCTTTCAGCGTCCACCGATTTCATCCGTTCGTTAGACACTCCGGATATTTGTCCGGGACAACTCACGATCCTTCACTCTACCTGTCTCTTCCACTGTATACCTGTCCTAAATCCTCCTGTGTATGTCTCTATGTCGCTTTCCTTCTGACGTTGTTTAATCTGTGTCGTTGCCTACGAATTTATCTATATCTGTTTTTCTGGTATGTGTGATTATGTCCGTCGATTCAGCTTCCTTGTTATTTGACTTCTTGCACGTAAGTCTGTCAGAGACAAATGATTTTATGATCCGTTTTATTACTTGCCACACAGATTCAGCGCGCCATGAAAGTCGGACCGCCCTGACTATGTTTACGTCTTATCATCCAAGTCGGGACAAACTTCCGCCATTAGCCGGTTAATAAAAATCTGAAGGATCATTCCGTAACAGTTCTTCAGTCATAAACGATTCCTACACTAAGAAAATCTGCGAAATTCTTCGGTAAAATTTGAACTTTTGGTCGATTAAATCACAGCATAGCCGAGAAATCAGTATGGTGTCAAGTACGGAATGATTCCTTCCATGTTTGGTCCGACAGTGAAGAATCCTTCGAAACAGCTTGTCAAAAATTTCTTGGTTGGCCAAGAAGTAACCAATTCATTTCAAAAGTCATCGAGACCTGAAAAGACCTTTCCTTCAGATGACCAAGAACTATGACTGTATCCCTCTCACGCAGATGTGCAGTTGGTGAGCGAATTTAGCAGATCCATTAAACTGCTGATGCGATTGTACACGAGGGACAGTCTCACATTCCTCCTGCAACATAATGTGCAAATGAGAGTCATAAACAACAATCATAACCCAGCAAATAGCGACAATAATGACCACAGGTGGCCAGTGGCTACCTCTTCTAATATGTGACGTTATAAAGTTGTTATAATTGGATTTCTTGAAATTTACAATAGTAGACTAATACAAACTTTACATAAAGAAAAAGAACTAGCTGATTAATTATGCCAACTACTTTTGTAGCTCTATGTTCTTTGTCATTTGCTGCTGCAACACTTACTGAACTGAGTAAAGTAGGTTTACTATTGTGCAATATGTTCATGACAATATGATAAGTAATACTATTATACCAATGATGTACTAATTTTAATATGAGAAATTGCATCGGTAGTCGGTACTACATTTTGCTATACAGAACCCTTTAGTCAAAATCTAGAATCTGATTATTCAGATTTTATAATAACATTGCTATCCATTGCTAGCATCAGAAACGCTTGCTTTTTCTACACGACCTAATGAAAGTATGGTGACGAAAATCTGGTGAAAGCCTAAGTTGATTGTTGACTAGCCTATAAGCTGTCGGCAAGGTTGAAACATCTAAACACATAGCGTTTTCGTTGGTGTTCCAACTGTTATTATTAATAAGTTAAAGGGCAGACTCATAAAAGATGCAAGCGAAAGCAACGAAACTCATAGATGGTTCTGAGGCCGTTACGGAAGCCTGTAAGGGCTGCACACGAACGCAGTTTATTTTTTATTCACGACACCGTATATTGCGGTTCTGATTGGAAGCGAACTGTTGCACACGGCCGTTTTTTGCCATCGTAGGCTGTTCCATCATAATTCGCCCTCGTGATATTAGTTTCCTCTTCTGACTATTGCGGGCATTACATGAGCCGCCAAATACAAAGGACGGCCATCAACTTTATAACGCGTCCAACGAACACAGACATTATATATTCGTAGATATGCAATGACTGTGCGCAATTCGTATACACAAACGTACGTCATCAAACCGACATATTATACGTGGAATGCAGAAATACATAAAACCATGAAATAGGTATCTGGCAGATGTATCTTTTTATGTGTGCTTGTATACGATGGTGAACCGTCACGAATTGAAGCGGGTTATTGGTTCGGACATCAGATGGTGACCATCCAGCGCTTTCAAAGGGATTTCCAGAAAGTGCTGTACTGATACGTGGATGCTTACAGGCAAGTAAGGTCCCATATATCCATCACAATACAAGTGAATCGTCATCATTTCTTTCATTCATCATTGTAATCGCTACCATGGCCAAATACCACTCCTTCACCACCACCTCTACCACCAACACTACCAGCCATCAGTGCAGAACTACGTTCAAGGTCTCTAGCAGAGGTCATGAACTAAAGAGAAATTGTTCATCGGTATGTGCAAGGACACACTATCCGCTTTAGGCTGACTAAACTACCGATGCGGTCCATATTACTGCATGGTTTACCACATACATGTACCTGTCACGACATTCGTGAGACTGCAAGAAATGAGAAGATATGTAGCTGTTAAAGTGTAAGACGCATTGTTGGGAAAAGAGACTGACAACCTTTTCGCAATAGTGTACTACAGTGATTTTGATTGCCACTGTCGTTACGTAATTGATTGTTTTAATCTAATATAAAAAATGACAAAACTTGGAACTTGTTCAACTGTTAAAATAAAAGAATAGGGTCTCAAGTTTCTTGTTTTCTAACTCGCGGGATACAACAACAAAGAGGAACGTGTAAGCCAAACGATCGGCAAAAACGGAATGGTGGCGATTACGAAACACTTTGTGTAGCTGATAGATGTGCCACAACTTATTCATATATCATTGTAGTAGACCTAGTCTTCATGCTACTCGCTACTGTTTTCCTTTTGACGCAAAATCAATTTATCAACTAACGGATCAAAATCGCTGTCATTTTCCATGGGGAAACCATGGACCAGAAAACATAAACTTAACTATAAAACTTTACCTTAATTATTAGCCTATGCCTAATAATGATAAAGTTAAATCGACTGCGGGCTAACGCGACTCTTTCCAACAGCGTGGTAAGTGCCTGGTCAGAAAAATCTGTCGACTGAGGACAAACATGAACACAGTATAATAATAATAAGACGATTTGTATAGCGCCGTAGCTCAGCCGAGGCCGAAGGAAAGGGCGCTGTGTGCCTAATCCAATTACAGAATACCTATAAACCTGAAAATAATAGCATTGTTAGACCTTCTTTCGGTCTCATAGAGGCTACTGAGACCGAAAGAATGGCAGACTGAGTTGGTCCAAATGTCCTGGGATTCAATTGCCGGTCATCCAATCAAGTAGTAACCGCATTGTCCTTAAGACTTTCCCCTCGCTATGCTCGACTTGTCTTTCGTCTTCTTCCCAGAACTGCCCGCTGTAGATTTAATATCCTTCCAAATTACGCTGGCAATCTTTTCCAGCACGAGTCCAACGTAGAACTGCTCCTTCCTGTATGCAAAGCACTTCATAGTTTTGCACCAGGCTACCTCTCCCACTTAGGCATTCCCCTCACGCGCCATCTTATATCAAACCGGTCTTTACGAGCAGCGTCTATTGGCCAGCGGTTTGTATCGTCCTTCTAGAAAGTGGCTCTCAAACAGTTTCGTGCACTGACCATGACCATCCATGTGTACCCACTACCATCAGTTTAGTTTTTTCGCATTTTGCAAACTATTGACGAACATTATTGAATTCCAGCCACTGGTGCTCGCGATACAACTTCATTAATTTCAATGCCGGATTAACAAGAACCTGGCTCAAACCATCTGACACGACATCCTTCGTCTAGGACATGACATCGTCCGCCTTAGCTCTTCTAAATCAAACTCGATCAGATGGCGGACCAGTCTGGCGGAGTTGCTTTTCTGTCAAAATTCACGCCTAAACCTTGTTATCTTCATCTATTCTAACCGCGAAGTAATCTGAAATCCTCATCTCTACCCTGGATATAGAAATCAGCGCCTCACCTTTGTTAATGTTTACTGCGCTCGTTGTGTAGCTAAATACAACTCTATATTGAATCCTGGATAGGTATATTCCCGCTATATCAATGAGTATTGCCAAACGTCCTTCCCAACCATAGCACAACACTGATATAGCTCTATCTTGGAGACTGCATGCGCAGTCGGATTGAAAGGTGTTGGCGACGCTCCCTGTTACCTTCGCATCTCCTCACAATTGGACTGTTCATACTTAAGCAGTCAACTTAGGCTACTTGTATCATCTCAGAAGTTGTAAAGGCTGAGAGTGAATACGATCTTGCACCGCGACAAATGCAATATACAGTTTTGTTGTTCATCGCGCTCCTCCTTTGCTGATAGGTTCTCATGTTTTCCCAGACATGCATGGTTTCGGCAGTGAGACTCAGGTTTCCTGATTTTTCTCATTCTGATGGCTTTGCGTACTCTAGGTTCTCTCCATCGGCTCTCAGTCTATACTCCAATCATCAACTCTGCCTTTAATTCGCAGCTTAATCTTCTTCTGATAAGCTGAACGTTCTAGACCTCATTCCCACTGCTCTCCTAAAAGACTGGTGATGTATTGGCCTCTTGGGCCCAATTACAACATCCTTCGTCAACAGTTCTCTCGCTGAAGGTTCCTTCCCGGCCGACTTCGCTCATGCCATAGTTTACCCTCTTCTAATATTAAGCTACTTCTTTCTCGTGAATACGTATTAAACCATCGCCTCATATCTACTCACAATTTCATCTCCAAACTTCTGGGAAAGGTATTTTTGAATATAGTCACTTTTCATCACACAAAATCTCCTTTTTTAGAACGCCTATCGTAACAACCATTAATCACCGACACTGCACTACTTGCCGTTCACGATAACACAGTCAGCTCTATGAACTAGGGAAAGGTAACTGGTCTAATTTTACTTGATATTTCTGCCGTTGTTGATATCATCTATTATGTTATTCTCTTTCACCTCCTGGAACATTGATTTGGCCTTTCTGGTGCTACTCTTAACTGATTTGTATCTTACCTATACCATAGAACTAAATCACATGCATCTATATCCAGCATTTTCCACCCTTTTCAGTAAAACTCGCCGATCAATTTGGATTCAGGCTTACAGCGTCCATGACGGCAGCAATCAAGCCTTACTACAACACAGAACAGATCAGCTTCAGAATAACGACTTTGTATACAGGTAATCTCAGTGGACTATTCTGAAGCATTTGACACAGTTCGTCACTCCTCATTACTGTCCAATATTGGAAAACTAGACAAACCGGATCATATTCATTATTGGATAAATAATTACTTCCTGGAAACTGCAAGGGGCTTGTGACCATGTAAGCAGAGGCAATCTCGGAAGTGGCATACATAAGTGCCAGCTTCGTCCAAGGTTCAACAATTGGTCCTGCGTCATTTGTGATGTGTGCCTCCAACCTACATGCCATCTACGCCTTCAATAGCCTTGTCAAATATGCAGATGACTCATTAATGTGATGTGATGATCATCTCATCTAGAAACGGCGGTAGAGGACTTCGTCCAGGTCTCGGCATGGGCCACAGCGAATAACCTCCGTTTAAACCCAACCAAGACGAGAGAGCTCAGAGTTTCAAGGAGGAGACGGGGGCATCCATCTACCTCACTGATTATTCAGGGCACCGAGCGGATTGACAAGAACCGGAGCCTCGGGGTTAAACTCAGTTCTGATCTTGGTATGCAATTCCACATCGAGGGGTTCTCTCCTCTTGTGCCTCGTCGCTATATGCTCTTTGGGTTCTCTCCTTTCGCAAGGATTTCCACCTTAACGTCAAAACCATTACCGCCTTCGCACTCGAGACCAAGGGTTCACTCTCCCACCGAAGGACGACCGTATAATTTCATCTCCCGGGTCTTATAATATTATAGGATTATATATATATATATATATATATTATAATATATAGACACAAACTGTAATTATAATTACGCTGACAGTCCAGAATACTACCATTGCATAAATCATCCGATGATAGCCATGCGAGCAATTGCATTCACATTTTATATTTTGTTATGTATCATAGTGCGTTTATACCACTCTGACAATTTGAATAAACGAGAATTGATATATTGATTGTATTAATTCACTTCATTTAACTGTGGGGTTCCACAAAGTTCTGTGATGGACGCACTCCTGTTTACATTACATACAAATATACACTCGCCTCAGTTCTCACTGGACTTTTTCAGCGGTTTCTTTCATTCGATAGCTCCTGGTTTAATGCAGCTCTTCAATTATTTGCTTTTGTGTTTGACGATGTTTCAGTCTTGGATGGTCCATAATAAGCATTTCCTGAACCCTTCTAGAACTTCATTCCTCCTTTTAGGCTCAAGCGAACAAGTGGCAACAACTCCACAAATTTGATTCATTCACATATGTTCAGTTTGGTGGATTAAGTGCTGATCGTTCCAACTGTATATGCAATTTAGGCATTCATTTTGATTGCACAATGTTCTTTTCTGACCATGTGAAAATAAGCTCACTTTGACATTTGGAATAGACCTATTTGTAGAATCAGATCCTAAATTCCTCAAACTGTTTAATTCTCGATCGCAGTTACCCTTTTTCTGGCCGTTTCCACAACTGCGTCTCACTTCTAAAACAGATTTGCACAAACTACAAATGGTTCAAAATTCTCTGGCAAGAACCATAACAATACCCTCAAACATCAATATTATAGCAATCTAATAATGCGCTCATTATACTGGCATTCCATCAAACAGACTATCAGTTAACAATCTATCCTGTAGTTAACAAAACATTGCACTCGATTCAGCCGACCTATCTCGACTCCTTCTTTGTTCATCCCTCATATGCTCCTAAATATTGCATTCGATCAAAGGACAGCTTCAACTCCTCCACTGTTCGCTCTCTGACAGTGCCAGTCCCAAGCCTGGATAAAGGAGGAGGGCGACGCTAATGGTCTTTGCTACCACACAGCTAGCCGTTAAAAAGGAAACACACAAGGACAGCTTCACTCTGGTTGTGCCTCTCACCGAAGAAGCAGTGTTGGTCTTTCGGGCGTTCTCAGTAGGGGTCTGCGAGTATACCCGTACCCGCAGGTTTACCCGTACCCGACCCGTACCCGCAGACCTCTAGTTCTCAGTGGATGCTGGTCCGAAGCTTTTAGGTTCACTGCCCAGTTCTGTGCGTTCTGTCAGTTTTCTAATGTCATCGAGAACTAAACAGAAACTCATCTGTTACAGCTTCCTTCCCTCCATAACTTGACGTCTGGTTTCTGTGTTTTATCAGCTGTCGACCTCGTTTCAGCAATGACCCACGACTTTGACTGGTTTCCCTTGAAATGACCATCAAAAGAAAACCTTATGCTGACCTTAAGTTGACCTTATGCATCGTGATAAAGGCGCTACAGAAGTCATAAGATTAGGTTATACATAAATGATTACATAATAACTTTCCTAAAATTCATACATGTATTTATATTCATGCATGCATGCTGAGTGCATACACGCATTGGTGCATACGTGTGTGCAAAGGCAGATGAAGTAATAGCTTGATGGACACAATGATACACAGCAGAACAGACGGACGGACAGACCGATGCTAAGACTGTTTACAAGGGATTATCAACGGCTGTTGGTCTTCATGAGTGCTGACAGACAACAAAGAATTATCCGCCTATATATACATATATGTGATATATATATATATATATATATATATACAGACAACAAAGAATTATCCGCCTATATACATATTATGTGATATATATATATATATATATATATATATATTCAGATATATCTGATTTTGGTTCTGTCTTTATGTTTGCCTGTCTGTCTGTCTGTCTGTTTGTTTGTCTGTCTTTCTCCTGCAGTCTATCATCTTGTATTTCTTTCTACAATGGCGTGTCTACGCCCCATTGTTTTCTTTCGATTGCCGCCCTTCTTCCTATCCGTCTGTCTGTCTGTCCGTCTGCATGGCAGACTGAATGAATGGCTGACTGACTAAGTGACTGATTAACAGTCAGTCACTCTGTCTGTGTGTCTGTTTGTCTGTCTTCTGTTCGTGTATCCGTGTGTTTGTCTGTTGACGGCCGTGTTCCTTGTCAACGTAAGAATGTCTGGCGCCTATGGGTCGGACTCTTTGACGGGTGCAAGGTGGCACAAACCGAAAACTGTCGACGCCAAAAGGACGATGCATGAATATATAATAAAGCTCATAAGGATGTGAAGACTTCGTTAAATAAACGAATATTAGGGTCTTAGGTAAATATATTTGCAAGGGAAGCATTTAGTGGTTAGGATTGGGCGAGGGAAGGAGCTTGGTTGGGATTGGGGGGAGGAAAGGAGCTTGGTTGGGATTTGGCTTGGTTAGGATTGGTATAAGGAGGGAGCTTGGTTAGAATTGGGAGAGAGAAGGAGCATGGTTAGAATTGGGAGAGAGAAGGAGCTTGGTTAGAATTGGGAGAGAGAAGGAGCATGGTTAGAATTGGGAGAGGAAAGGAGCTTGGCTAGGATTGGGAGATGGAAGGAGTTTGGTTAGGATTGGGAGAGGAAAGGAGCTTGGTAGCGCCATCTGCTTTATTTTTCGGTAGAAAGAAAGCGAGCATTGTCAGTCGTTGTAAGCGTTTTGCTGGCAACAGTTGCAAGTTGAGCAATGGAAGACAACAGGGCTTGCAAAGAATTTCACTTTGCGTTGGAATTTAAAGAGTCAAGCTAAAAGATTTGGAATATTCAGAAAGTAATAATATTCTAATAAATTTTCATAGCAAGTCTCATCATTGGCATTAACGATTAGAAATGACTAGGTATGCAGTTTAACACACAGTAAGAGACAGACATACTAAGAGACGGTTGGACGGGAGGAGGGACCAACGGAAAGAGAATGACGGATGCAGATGTCTGCGGATGAACACAGACAGAGAAACAGGTATAGGAAAGAGAACACAGGCAGAACATGAATGAAGGAATGAGTCATCGGGGCTGAGCCGTTGTGGGTCGAAGGTGGACTGACCCTGAACGATCTCATCTCGTGCGATATTTAATTAAACAACCCGAGCTAATTACAGTGGACAAAAGGAGCCGAGACCTTTTGCTCACCGCGTGGTCATCGTCTGATCTGAAATCACAAAATGAATGAAAGTAGAAGTGCTAGAAGAATGCGAAGAAGAAACAGGAAAAGTAGGAAAAGAGAAGAAAAGTGTTAGTAATAGAAGAATGCGAAGATGAAGAAGTAAGAAAAAGAAAAAGAAAAGAAAAAGAAAGCGAAATTTAAAGAAGAAAAATGCGAGGAAGAAGAAGAGTGCGAAAAAGAGTAAGAAGAGTGAGAATAACAGTGTGAAGAAAGAGCGAAGAAAAAGGTGCGAAGAAGCTGAAGAAGAAGAAGCTGAAGAAGAAGAAGCTGAAGAAGAAAAAGAAGAAGAAGGGAAAAAATAAGAACAAGAACAAGAAAGAAGAAGAACAAGAAGAACAAGAACCAGAACAAGAACAAGAAAAGGAACACGAAGAAGAAGCTTAAAGAAGAACAAGAACAAGAACAAGAACAAGAACCAGAACAAGAACAAGAACAAGAACATGAACAAGAACATGAACAAGAACATGAACAAGAAGAAACAAGACGAACAAGAACAAGAACAAGAAGGACAAGAAGAAAAAAGAACAAGAACAAGAACAATAAGAACAAGAACAAGAAGAACAAGAAGAAGGGCAAGAAGAAGAACAATAAGAAGAACAAGAAGAACAAGAAGAAGAACAAGAACAAGAACAAGAACAAAGAAGAAGACGACGAAGACGAAGGAGAAGAACAGAAGAAGAAGAAGACGACGAAGACGAAGAAGAAGAAGACGAAGAACAATTCCACCGGAAACACAACAGCCGTCGTCCATTACTGGACGGACGGGCGTCTGGCCGGTCGTCAGTCGGTCAGCAGCGCCCACTGGAGGGCAGCACGCCACTGCATCCGTCCAATGGTAAATAAAGCCGGGTTGAGAGTCGGTCGACGCCGCCGCCGCCGCCGTCGCCGCCGCTGCAGACGTGGCCAGCTGGGACTTGGCCGTCGCCCGAACGAACCGTCTTCCTTTCTTGCCGCCATATAATCCTCTTAGCATCACCTTAGCGCCACCTTGCGATGGCAATAAATCGACGGCAGATGTCGCCGGCGAGTGGAAGTTATAACGCAGGCGTGCGAGACGGGAAAGAAGCCGAACCGTAATCCATCAGAGCGCAAGTAGTCGTCTTTTGTCCACCATTAGGCCATTATCGTGTTAGGTATTTCAGGTGGCGCAGTCGTGTGTGCATTTCTGGAGGGAGGGAGGAGTCTCCAATGAGTCCCACAGGAAAACCGCGAGAGCTCCGGTTAAGTAGGAAAGTAAAACTTTATCAAAATTTCAACGGGACGTCCCATGCGCTTTGACGCGTCAAAGAAAAGTGCACGTGGACCTCATAAAGCAGGCGTCGTAATTTTTATAGACAACAACACTAACGAGCACAACAGTAAATCTTCATGTTGACAATAACCACAATAAGAATTCCAATAATAATAAATAATTGACAATATTCTCGAGTGAAACATGCCAATAATGCAAAACAATACATATGGCTGAATTGCAGTCTATAAGAATGAGTATAATAATTATTATTAATACTTCATACAGTGCATAGGGCAATAAATCATAATTTCATTAACATTTAACGCACACAGTGCGTGCTTTACAAATTAATTAACGAGGCCACTAACACTGCAAGCGGATTCCGCCTTTAAAAAATTAATTTCAAGACACATATAGGTTTGGATCGATTAGATTAGATTGGATTAAATTAAATTAGATTAAATTTTACAGATGTGAAGTTTGCATCATCAGCCGATAGCATTGAATTGCGAGTAATGACAACTCCGCTTTTTCTGCTAAGATAATTTCGATCTCTTCTTGTGCGACTTTCTACTAATCTATTTCAGAACAAGTAGCGCCAGTAAATTTGAAACGAGATTCAATTCTTCAAGTGACGCAAATTAACAGAATGCTAACAGAGTCCGAACTCAGGCGGTTGATCTGATCTTAAGCCAAGGCTTACAGTGTTATTGTCGAGTGGTTACTCAAAGGATAGGAGTGAGAGCAAGTGAGCAACAATGACAAACAGAAACACAGGACGAGAGAGAGAGAGAGAGAGAGAGAGAGAGAGAGAGAGAGAGAGATGGGAGGTCAGAGAAAGCGATGGAGATTGACAAGTAGACATTTTGCTACGAAAGATCAGAGAATGTTTGAGAATGATAACAGAGGTGGTGAAATGGGTCGGCGGTGAGAGCAGAAGCAACACGGGGGATAAATAATAGACCGATAGACGACCAGGCAGTCAGTATACAAACTCCTGTCACTCTGAAACCTAAGTTGGGTTTGTTACAGAACTGTCTTCTGTTCGCGCCAAACGATTGTTGGTGCCAGGCGCAGTAGCTGTATAGGAGGAATTGGGACGAAAACAAAACAAAGGTGACATTATTTTGACACAAAGAAAGATGGAAAACTGAAATATGCATGTGTTATGACAGCATGACAGCATGAATAATATAAGGCGAAATAATTATTGCAAATGACTGAAACAACACTTTCATGCCTTTATGAGAGGGAACAATGACTACCGGTCTATTACAGAGTAAGTACTATGTAGGTTGTAAACAGATCAAAAGGTAAAAGGCTCATGGAACTAATATTCTTTTTGACGCCTTTTATGGCAACTCGTCAGAAGTGTGCTTCGCTGTGTTCAAACTTCAAAGGCTCACTTGGCTTAAGGCCAAAACGACTACAGTCATCCATGGACGGCATAACTCTTTCAACCTCACAGTAACTTGCATTACTGCTCATTTATTTATCGAATCCGAATTATTCATGGCAGACTGATTGAGTACCATGTGGCGTGATATTATAAAGACCTTCGCCGGTCCAAGTACAAACGACCAATTTTATGCCTCTTCAGAAACCAGAAGTGGCTTCTCCTACATTCAAAAGAGTTATTTCCAATAAAGCCATCATGCAGGAGGGCTGAGACAAGCCACATCGAACAGAAACTCTGATCCAGACGTAAGTCAAAGATCAATAATGGGCTACACAGGACTGAAACGTCCTTGTTTAACGCCGTGTGACTATAGTTGAGCGAAGACCTTTTGTTCACTTTACAATTGCAGCGCAATATATTATATTTATGAAGAAAAATCGACGAATAATTATGTTAAAAAGATTGCCTATGGATGATAAAGACATCACACTTAATAACCGAAGTAAAAATTTAAGTGCGGCAATATCTGCGGATAAGGATGAAACCGGATATAAAATGTTTTTACGAGTTTCCATTCCTCTGCATATTTAGATTTATCGCATCTCAGAGTGACGTCAACAAATAGGCAATATAGAGCACACATCTACCAACTACGTTGCATAAAATTGCATTTAAATATGTAAATAAGCAGTTTTTATTTGCATCCATAAAGGGCACATGCATTACATTGTATATATTGCATACATATCTGAAATAGACTATAAAAGGAGCACAATAATATAGACAAGCATGCATAACTACTTATGGGAGGGGGTTTACGTGAATGGTAACACTCTGGCACGAAGAGCAGAAGATCAGCATCCATGGACGTGAGTACACTGAGTAGTAGAACGGATGGGCGCCGTGCATGGCTGCCGTAAACAGTTAAATTCGATTCCTGTAATAACCTGTGATCATCCGTTCATACTTTGACTTGTTATCATACTGCGTTCATGTCAGTTTGAAATAATGAACGAAGAATATTGTTTTGTAGCTAAAGATACATGATTCACATTATCGTCACTTTGTAATTCATCACTTTATGCAAGAATCTTTGCAATGCCACTTTCGCCAATTTCGACAGTATACAGCTAATTTCAGCTATGACTGCTTGCCAAAATGTTGTGTAGGCCTATATGAAATGCAAAAAATTAAGCTTTGCCGTCTTTTGGAAATTTCTGACTATGTTTAAGAAGAGATATAGACCTACATATAATACAACACAACCGTGATTTGATAACGCCCTACTTACAAAGTTCAGAAGTGCACAGAGTAGTCGGGCAACAGGCAACATTACAAGCAGACTAAAAGAGGCGAGTTTACAGACGAGGACGAAAGACAAAATCAGTGAGAGAGTTGCGAAACTCAACAGGAACAGATTTCCAGATGGAGGGACCAGCAAGTACTGTGAATGTACGTCAGCCAAAGACAAATGGTTTTCAGGAACAAGATACTTTCCAGCAGATGATGATCGTATAGAGAGGATCGGCCTATAACAAGACTACATGTAGGGTGTAATCATGAATGAGTTCGCCTGTGATGACCCTTCTAGTTGTATGAGCACTGGTTGCTTGTTGATTGACGTTTTATTCGTGTCTTCAACATCGGTTGTGTTGGCGTAGGCAGCGCTTTTGTGAGATACTTAAAAGGCCCTAATGCCCAAATGCATGCATACATTCAATTGTGAATGAACCGCGGCCAAAGACAAGACGAATACCAGAAACAGCATACTTTCAGGAAGATAATGATCGAAGAGAGGATCGGCCTTTAACTGAACTATACAGGGAAGACTATATTTTTATTCGTTAGTGACAGCACTGACTTGGGTCGGGAGCGCCTCTAAATATTAGAGTGGCGCTATATAAATGTTCAATTACAATTACAATTATGGATGGTAAGTGTTTTAGCAGGTGATTGCACGTGGTTTACACTACGACTGTCATCTTGCAGCGGACGAGCTTAGATATGGAAGATACTAATAGAAAAAGGAAAGCAGACGTGACATTGTTTCATTAAGCGAGTTCAAGGAACAGTGTGGCATGCAACCTGGTGCATGGTTCCAGTTACAGGGAATTAGTGTGAAGTATGAAGAGTAGGTTTACAGGTTTCTGTCCCTCTTCTAGAAGAGGAAGAAACCTATACGAGAAGACTCCAGTTTTTATGAGATCCCGTCCGAAATCGAATGATCCATAAAAGCCCCCCAGTGGCCCCCCCAAATTTTAGTCCAAAATATTATGAAATATGGTATAATTTAATTTTGATATTTTCAAAGGTGTTACTTACTACTTGTTTACATAGGGGCCTCCACCAGAAATGCTAGAAATGTTATTACAATTAAAAGGTGTGAAGGGTAGATCGGCATGATTCAGGAAGAGAAATTTTTCTGGTAAAAGTCTTGTTACTACTCCCCCCTCGAAAAAAAATGTCAACACTTGCTACCCCCCCCCGGTCGTCAACTTTTTGGGGAAGATGTTACAGGTCTCTCGTGACCATTCTCACTTTCGACGAAAATAGACTGGCCCCTCCATCTGTTTACAGGTTTCTGTCCCTCTTCTAGAAGAGGAAGAAACCTATACGAGAAGACTCCAGTTTTTATGAGATCCCGTCCGAAATCGAATGATCCATAAAAGTAGGTAAAGTACAAAGCGTCTTTAGCGCAAGAAGCAACATGCATTTGAACAGTAGCTGTTCGGTGAAATAAATTTATGAAGAACATCAGAGTTTTCAATAAATCTGCGTGTGAATGAGATACAACACAAGCGAAATTGTTAGGGTTTCATGATGAATCCATCCAAAGAAATTGGAATCAGACTAAAGACGGATAAAGGTGAATTCCTACAAACCAAAGCTGATTAGCCACCTTCTCCCTCTATCTCTGCCCTCTCTCCCTTTCTCTTTCTCTTTGTGCTACAGCGTTGTCTTTCACGCTATAATAACATAGTGGCAAAGTATTTCCCGCTGAAATAATTTCCCCAGAGGTAATTCCATAGCGGCAATAGAGGTGACAGAGCTACGTGCGAATAAAATTCATCAAACGGAGTCGAAATGGAAGAAATAAAAAGACGGGAAGTCCGGCACATGGGAATTGCATCTACTCACCTCTCACACAGACCCCAACTCCAGAGCAGTCACGGCTTTCTCCGCTAAATATAGTCCGTCGAGGCTGCAATCTTAACCGATCGAGAGACCAATTATTACGCCGCCTGGTGACGAACCCTGTCATCAGAACTCCTCGTGACACGTGCCTATCGCCCACCCATCAGTTAGGCTTAAGTCTTCGATATAGACTGGTCCAGCAATTTTCTATATAGGTTTCGACGGAAAGAAGCACTGCGCGTCACGCATCGAATCCGTGCATGTCCAGACGACTTGATCCAACCATCGTCAGACAGAATGGCACGTGCTGACACGCATGCGCCGTGCGAGTCAGAGGCTGCTGCTCTGCGCATGCGTGAGTGCAAGCAACGACGTCGCCTGCTATAAATATATCTGTGTTGTGGCGCAAGGAGACACGAATGTCCGACGGAGACAGAGGCCATTGGCCGTTGAGGAGGAGGAGGACGAGGACGAGGAGGACGAGGAAGAGGAGGAGAGGAAGAAAGGAGGAGGAGGAGGAGGAGGAGGAGGAGGTAGGAGGAGGGAGGAGGAGGAGGAGGAGGAGGAGGAGAGAGAGTTTGAAGGACCAGTCGGAGCAGACGATGTAGCAAGTGGGAGTAGGACAAGGAGGACTGGGCAGAGGGAGAAAGAGGAAGTAGCGATAAGAGGGGGAGGAGGACATGGAGGAGGAGAGAGAGAGAGAGCTGCAGCAGGCGCTGCAGGGGCGGGTGGTCTCTCTCTGCCTGTTGGCTGACTCCTGACGCATGCTCAGATACAGGTAGAAAAGGCGATATTGATCTGATCGGGGAGGGGACTCACGTCTGATACACAAAGGTACAGAGGCTGCTGCTGCTGCTGCTGCTGCTGTTACTCGAAGGAGTGAGGGAGGGGCAGAGGAGGCTGGTGACAATGGCAGGGGTGAAAGGAAGGAGGGGGCTACAACGACGAACAATAATATGATTAATATGATTATCAGCATTGTGAATTATGATAAGTAGGTGATGATGATGATGATGATGATGATGATGATGATGATGATGATGATGATGATGATGATGATGATGATGATGATGACGATGATGATGACTATTATTTATGATGATGACTTTAGTGGTGATGACTAAGACGACGGCGATTATACTACTACAGAATTGGAATGTTTTCGAGTAGGGCCTATATTGCCTATTGCAATTTAGCCCTATAACCTTATTATTTCTATTCTATTAAAATATATAGTTTAATACCGTTATTAAATAGCTTAAATGCATAATGCAATTTATCCAACGGTACGAACGACCCATTCTCCACATCGTAGCACTCTAATCAAAAGGACTCTGGCTTCATTGTTTCTCAACACTACCGTTGTAGCAGTCCAATTTCTGCACCATGCAGTTTCGCCTCTGCATACTGTACGAACATCAGACAGCCCTAAGTTCACCATCACTCATTTTTCGAACCCAACTAAGGTACGCGTTATTCATAGTTAATGGTTTATTTCGTGTGCCTAAAGCGCCGCCAATTGGTTTCCCATGCAATCGTATGTGACACTCGTTGTCATTACTAATAGGCGACTGGACATAATAAAGATAAACAGTGTCTACGCGTACTCGCGTAGTTCACGTTTATATTTTCAGACCGAATGTGCGCCATTTACTCTCAAAAAGGCGACGAAAGGGATTTTGATAGGTTTAGCCAGGTCCGCATTAGGCCTAACCTGGTGAAATCCTCGCGTAAACCATACGGCGAGCTTGCTAGTGACAGTTTTGTTTGAAGACAACAGACACTATAGCAGCAGACGTTTTGTATTTAAAATTCTCATGGACATTAACTATCTACTAATAAAGCACATGCACTGTGACCACGGGTCAGACACTGTGATCTCTGAAGTAACTAGAGAAACTTACCTGGCTGGAGGCGATACTGAAAGTCCTTTGGCATCAGACAGTCTATGCTCGCAGCAGAGATTGCTTTCAGTCCTGTTATCATTTGAAGCAAGGTAACATAACTAAGTACACCACAAATGCGCTAAATGTCTGTCGATAATACGTGAAACTAGAGATCTAGGACGCCGAAACCATGACAGTCAATCGCAGCAGTTCTTGTAATCGTTGAGTCTAAGACACTCGGGAGGTTGTTTTAAGGTTTCTGCTTTGATTCGAATCAAACAACTCTATTGATCGACTGCTGAGGTTTCGCATCCATCGTCTGCCGTCGAACGCCGCCGCCGCAACGTAAGACGTGTAACTTTTAAGGACGACGGACAAAGAAATTGTAGACATCGAGACAGCAGCAGCACACGGCAGTCAGTGACATCCGCGCACTCGATGACTTCAGAAAAATTGACCATTGTCTAAAATTACCTTTGTCACGTCATGAAGTGCAAGGCGTGCAAGAGCAAAGCGTCTACGGTATACGTTAAACGGACAAGAATGATCGCAGGCGTTACTGTAGTCAGCGAAGTCGCTTGAAAAGTCTGGGAAGAAGTCAGAAAGATTAGGCAATAAGGAAACCAAAATGTGACTGCACAGCGTAGCTTCATACGGCCATCGTCTTTGGAGACAATGTCTGCAGAGCCGTCTGGTCTTTTCTTCATCCCTTTTTGTCCCTAAAGTTGACTCCACCACGAACCGTCCATCTCCAGTACTGTTGTTTCTATCCTCTGTTATCCTCAGTAAGTGACACATATGGTTAATTCCCTCCAAGTCCTTATGCTCACAATCTAGGCTGTTTTTGGTCTTTCAAGTGCTCGTTATTGAGATGCTTACCGTGCATTATTTCTTTATTCTGACATTCACCACGCTTTCTCATACTATAGGCCTATGATCAAACTATGTCATCTTCCTTAATTTGACGTTATATCAGATGAGTCTCCACGCCGTTAATTCCAGTACCAAATTATTGTTTCTCCTCAAAACCCTCAGTATAGTACCTTCATTTCAAATCCATTTATCCTCGTTTCATAAGTCTTATTGTTGGTCCACCCTTGTAACTAGTAAGGTGGTATACGCAGGTAAGGTATGACTGTTTCATAGATTCTTCAACGTTTCCATGATCTCTTTACTTGTGTTCAGTCTACCTCTGGTTTCCTATGAGCATTCTGCATCCTCTGTGATGAGCGATCTAGGTACAGGAATGTAGCGATCTGTTCCAGCCGTTCACCCTCGACCTTGACACAGCAAGACACACCATCATATACCATCCATTTTCATCACCTTAGTCTTGTTGATATTAACCTATATAAGTATATAGTCTACATCATTTTCTGATAATCCGATCAAGCAGATCAACGTGCAGTTGAATCTGTCCCAGAACCCGTCAACAAAACGATGTCGTCGGTAGATCTGAGGTTGTGGTCCATCCTACAATCGATTGTTTTCTATCTCTCCTTGACACCATCATTTGCTTCCATCATAACCCTCTCTGCTCAGAGAGATACGGTGAAAGGACACAGCCCTGCATGACCCCTTTTCGGACATGACGAGCAATCGTTCTATTATTGATGCCAGACCAAAGTTGAGCAAAATGCGAGGAATGACATGATGGCCAAATGTGTTTCGCTTAGGGATAAAAGCAACATAAATAATAAATGATGCATTGAGCATATAACGACAGAAGGCTTCGAACATCGACGAATAGGCTTCGAACATTAACGAATATACGTAGCCAATAAAAGTAATAGTCGCAAAATGTTATCTGGGACCTAGTGCTTAGTGCTAAGGCCTAATGGTTCACTCGTAGTTTTCAATCTTATTAATTGAACTGTTTCGTGAGTCTCTCGTCGCGCAGAACTGCATTATAGTTATCGATTTCAAACATCTGTGCCTTATTTCTTCCCACGAAGAAACGTCATCCGTCAAAACAGTCCCGTAAAAATCGCCCATGGCCAAAATAGCCCTGTCAAAATCGCCAACCGACAAAATCGCCACGTCAAAACAGCCCCGTCAAAATAGCTCCATAAAAACGCCAACGACAAGCAGTTCCACAACGGCTAACAAGTTGAATGTTACAAGTATTGTGTCCATTTCAACTAAAATATAATCGATACTTCAAAGAGGTGGTTCTGACGCAGACTGAAAATAAGTGTAAGGTAAATAGGGAAGAACTACTTCCAAGCGGTATTTTCCAAACGATTGCGAGGTCGTGATAAAAGACAAATTTGTTAATTGGAAAGCGGTTAACCAATTGCGATTAACGATTGCGAGGTCGTGATAAAAGACAAATTTGTTAATTGGAAAGCAGTTAACCAATTGGTAAGATCAAACGAGTAGGCTACTTCGACGGGGTATCTGAATGAAGATAAGAGTAACGTAAATAGGGAACTGCAATATTATTCTGGAATACCTTCGCGCAATAGCGCATAATCTTAGTATCTAGGCTCTTGCTTAAGACATCGACATTAACTTTCTTTTTAGATGGTCACAATTATTATCTAACTATAACTTACTAGAAACTTTTGTTCGCGTTTCGTAGAAAAACATTTAACATTCCATGCTTGTGGTCTCGTTCTTTTAAATGAATAAATCTTGTTGAATACATTTTCACATTGTTTTTGGTTGAAATGGACACATTGATTGTAACAATGAACTATAGTTAGCCATTGTGGAACTGCTTGGTCGTTGGCGTTTACGACGGGACTATTTTGACGGGGCTGTTTTAACGGGGATATTTTGACGGGGCTATTTTGTCGGTTGGCGATTTTGACGGGGGTATTTTGGTAATGGGACTGTTTTGACGGGACTGTTTTGACGGGGTTATTTTTGACGGGGCTATGAAGAAGAAGAGCAGTCTCTTTAGCTAGCCCTAAGGCAGCTATGGGTATGAAGTGTTAGCAACTTCATTTTCTTAGCCTCGGCATATGAGGGTGGGTGGCCAATCCTCTCCCTCACCGTCTCATCTTCCCACTGACAGTGTACGGTCAGTGTACTCATTATAGCTGAGTTGGCTAAAGTGACAGTGAAAACCGAACAGAGTGGGCAACTCCGAAGCAAGGACCCTACATTGACAGTTTCTGAGGACGAAAAGGACCGCTTTGAAGCAAATTAGCAACCAAGTGAGAGAGAATTCTTTGACACCTGAAAGAGTGCTTAGTGGTGCTCTGTACCTACTCGACGCTTCCCTGAAGAACTTGTGACAAGAGGACCAGTTGAACTATCAACTCGTTAACAGTTATCGGTGTCAATCAGAAAGGCCAGGCGATAACAGGTATCTGTGCCGAAGATTAAAACATTAGCCGAAATTGATTAAAACCTCCATCTCCCGCATCCTTGACATTCAGTTGCCGATCAAACCTCTGCTGCAGGACCAGCAGTCCACGGTGTTGTCAGGTGACTATGCTCGTCGTGTCAGGTGACAGATACGTCTGCCAACCTAGCCTGACTTATAGTTGGCAGTGTCAACTCTGGCAGCACGCCCGCCCCGTCCGTCTGGCAGCGTTGTCAGTTGAGCACCAATTAGCGTAATTGTACTTGGCTGAGTTTGAGTCATACTCTTCGACGACGACCACCAAAGACGGCCGAGACGAACACCGATTCGTTCTATAGACGACGACTGGTATAGAGGCAGACTAATGCAAATGCGAGGCCGTCAGGTCAACCAGGAAAGCAGGAAGGAAGTAAACACATCACGCAGGAGAGAAAGGAAACTAAGGGAAGGATAGAAAGTAGGCACGCGAGAGGTAAATCACGCAGACAGACAGGAAACGACGAGAACACGCAAATATGAAAGAGAAATCAGACAGGAAGACGCAGGCAATAGGAGCAACGAAGAATAAACGAATGTAGATAAAGGAACAGCTAATATATATAGGCGCTCAGAAGAAGGCAGGAAACAGGCAAGTGTATATGGAAGAAGCATGGATACAGTTAGGATAGCAAGAGATATGAAGAAGGTAGGCTTGAAGTGAGAAGTTCAGGCAGGAAGAAAAAACAGACACATGAGACAATATACAGACAGAAATAGACAGAGGTAAAAGAGAAAGGTAGGCAGGATTGGCGACAGTATATAGGCAGAAACGAAGACCGATAGAAAAAGAGGAAGGAAGGGAGATAGTGATGAACGAACGTAGGAAGGAAGCCATATATAGGCATAAAGACAATCAGACCGATAAACGGTTTCTAGGAAGAAGAAGGCAAGCAAGAAACCAATCAGAAAGTAGAAATGTAGAAATTGACCAATACGAGTGAAACATGTAAAAATGATGCCTGGCAAAATCTACTTATCTTTCGAATTCTGAAATGTTTAACTGCAGAAAGCCACAAAGAAGATGCATTTGCTGAAATAAAGAAGAATAAAAAAGGGAAATATATAGGAAACAGGAAGGAAATATCTTCACAAACGTATTGCCGTGCAATCAGGCAGATAGATAAACCGAAAAGCAGCGACGGTGAGACTCACACACAGACAGACAGACAGACAGACAGAGACAGACCGACAGAGATATTTTCGATGTGCATTTGTATTCTAATGCACAGAGTATATATCCTCGTCGGTAAACTATATCTTCTTGAGAAAATCTTATGTTGCTTCCTCTCTCCATCTCCCATCCACCTAACTGTACTAAATGCACCTTCGACCTCCTGCTTTTATTACTGTACTAAATGAACCAGGTAATATGGATTCGCGTGTTTAGCCTAACGTGTCATATGATATAGATGCTGTGTAACTAAGCATTTATATCGTCTTCTCGTTACCTCTTGATAGCGTTCCTCGCCATACATAGCTTAAGTGACAATGTTATATTATGTTTTATGTTCGGTTTAATAAAAACAAATGTTCGCCTGTAAGCGTATACTTGTGCGTCTATCAGAATCATGTTGTAGGCTACCTTCCATATAATTTGTCGTTTCCAGTAACGGACAAAGGAATAATAATTTTCCTCCAATATAAGATAAGCACTCAAATACCGATAACGATAAATATGACAGTCACGATAATAATTCATGTTATGTTTTATATTCGATTTCATATATACACAAAGGTTCTCCTGTAAGCAAATGATGTTCAATGATAGATGGAAATTTGCCAATGGCGAGCTTCCGCATACACGTAGGCCTATAGAAACCAGGGCCTAAACGAGTGTGTTTTCTTACACAAGGTCTATACTATGTATAGTTGACACTGTTGAGTGCGCAGTTGACTTATCTGGAATTTACAGTGTGCAGTATGAAGTTTTGAGAGTTTGGCTCAAGTCAACTACATGCGGTTTCATTCTAAAACCAGAGATATTACAAATCAGTTGTATTACAGTCTGATGGTCCACTCATTCTCCTCTCATCTCCTTCCGTATTTCCTCTTGTCTTTCATCCCCTATCTGTTTCTTCATTTTCTTCCTTATCCTCTCCTCTGTGTCCTATCCCTTCAACCTCTTCTCGCTCTTATCGTTCCTCACGTCCTTCAACCTCAAATCACATTCTCCCTCTTCTTTCCATGCATCTATATACTCTTCCTAATCTTCTCATAATACTCCTACTCTGACCTCCCATCATGTTCTTGCCACCCATCCATTTCGCTTTATTTTCCTTTCCTCGCCCTCCTCTTCCCATCGCTTCCTTTCTTTGCCTGCTCATTCGAGTCGATCAAATGGCTAAACGAACTGTGATCCATTAGTACAAGCACTGACTCGAAAACCGCCTTTGAATAGACGAATGTTATTCTGTATATTCGCTCAGCTGTTGTTCTCTGAACAAATTACGGATCACACAGGATGCCGCCGGCAACTTCAAAGTTTGAACTTGAAGCGAGTTCGGAACCGAATCGAAGTGATGTTGGTCTCAACCTACAAACCCCTAGAACGGCGCTGTCGAAGTCTTGACTTTCCAGTCATTATAATTCATCGCGTTTCTGCTCTGTAGTAAACTCTTCTTATTTTCTTACCTCCAAAGTTCTCTTGCAAAATCCAGCTACAGTCGTTTTTGGACGGATGACGCTACTAGGCCTACCTTTGAAATCTAATCTAAAACTAACGTTTTGATAGGTTTCAGACTCTCAGTGTCAGTGACTGAGTGAGTAATCGATAATCGCTGTTAAGCTAGCCGCAACTGAGGAAAAACATGCAGCGTTGATAAACGAGTAGGTTCGATAAAGCCATACGGTCGCTATAAAAAACCTGTACATTTATTTACATTTGAATGTGTAAATATAATATAGTGCGTAGAAAAAAAGCGGCCATAAGTGGGCAAATCTGAAAGTGCTGCCCTCTATCGAATATCTGTGAAGTCAATCCATTCTCGTCAACTCGATACTCGAGATGAATAGGTTTTATATAAGCGTCATATTGCATACTATGGTGAGCAGCTTTATATAGGTTACCGCATGCATGCAGTACAAAGCGTAAATAAAAACATGCATGTATTATATGTATGTATTTATTTACGCATGCATGTATATATTTATGTATGTATGCATTTGTAAATTTGTATGGCGCCTTTATAAGCTTCCCTGCAGTATCCAAGGTATGCTATATATTCAGGGCACTTGCTTCCTATTCCATGACAGAACTGGGTTTCAATGAAACTCATCACAAAACTAGCATTCAGGTTGGCATGATAGTTTTTTTAGGGAAAAGGTTGGGTCAGGAGCACCTCTGAGTAAAGGCGCTATATAACTGTTCTGAATAAATGAATACGTCATAACGAGATTGATTTTTCAGCAGACGATGCAGTTGCATCGAAGCCAGATCGGTCTTTATCTCTCTCAGCCAAAGTAGTGGAGGTATATAACGATGTAATAATTGATGAAACAGAAGGCTCACAAATTTTTAATTCTATGCTGCTCAAATTAATTATTGCTTCAGTCTGTTATGCGAGCGAAAGTGGCAGATCTTCTTAAACAGAATAGACACAAGCTACAAACAACTTACTTACTCCTACTAACTGAGATATAGATAATAGTCCCCTACTCTTAATTGCCATTTCTGATTGCCAGTACACAGTATTAATATACTGCAATATTTATTTATTTATTTATTTATTTATTAAGGTCACTGTTATAGCGCCCCTTCAAGATTTCTACTCAGAGGCGCTCCCGACTACAGTGCGGACACTGAATCGGAGTTTCACGCCGAAGCGCATGAGCAATTGCGAGTGAAGGACTTGCCCCCTACGCGGCGGCTTGAGGTGGATTCGAACCCGCAACCCTCCGACTGCAAGGCACCGAACATACCCCTACACCACCGCGTCCCACATATGGCATGAAACTGAATAATTCACATAGGCCTATATGGACAACTTTGTAATTGCTAGTAAGCTCACTTTATGGCTTCTGAAAGGAAGCAGAAGTATAGTTGAATAAGGAAATCGTGTCTTTCACGGTTAGTCATTTATCCGCCTAAATGCTTAATAGGAGTCGAAAGCTGTTCAGTTGTGGCCTGAGTAATATGTGCACCTAGACATTTTGGTGGGCCAGACTTTTTCACGCGTTTTATATATAAATCAATTCTCGAATAGGAGGTGTACCGTGTAGGGTGTATATTTTATGGCCCCATATGCATGATTCCTGTGCAGCCGGGTCTTATTAGCATCCTCAGCCCCCACCACATCTGTCCAGAGCCAAGGGCTCTCATTTCTAGAAGTCTTGATGTGCTTCTTATTAGCAAAATGATTTGCACCAAAGCTAGAGCAGTTTTGAGAGTTCTAAGCTCAGAGTCCACAGAGAAAACGAAATCTGTCTTTGAAGTCCATAGACATGTTTTGTGTACCGGGTACAAAGAACAAATATATATATATATATATATTCATCTAAACTTCAAAGTAAATCAGGTTGACAAGCTGCAACACGGTTACAAGGTAAAGTGAAATGAGATTAGTGATGTAGAATTCTGTATAGGCTATTAGGTTATTGTTCGTTCATGGGTTATTTTCGAGCAAGCTCCTAAAACGAACGCTATATATATATATATATATATATATATGTAGTTCTTAGCCATAACCAAGCAAGAACCGACTGCTTGAGTTAAACCATGATGCTCCTGTCACCTGATATAGTGCTTATGTACACAAACCTTGGCTGAGATCATACTTACGGATGCAGAGTCTGCTACTGACACCCGAGGAATCGATTCCTGAGTGCACGCTATATAGATCGAATGTTCCATGAACGATCACTCATCTATAAGCACTAGCAGAGCTTGACATTGCTTAATTTGACTCGAAGCTATGGAATTGATTAGTCCCTGAGTGAGCACTGGGTGGTCTTATAGGTTATCACTCATTAAGTATTAACACGGCTTGGTATTGCTTAACTCTACCGGAAGCGCAATGTCCCTACTAGCGCCGTATCAACAGCGACAGAGTCGTCGATTGAATTGTCTGCCCTTCGATGGAAATCTTGTTGGTCAGCGCCTCAGAGGGAACCTTACGTTAAATGTAAATGTACACGTTTCCATATAGCAACCATATATATATACTTTATTTCGCACAAAGCAGAACAGAGAAACTAAGCAAACTAAGCAGAATATAGAACAGAAATACAGAAATACAAGAACTCCTTCCCAAACAGACTGGGAGACAACTCAAACTATTGCTCCTCTCGAAGCATAAACGTAGTGAACCCGCGATCTTACATAATACATGCTGTCTTTTACAGACAAACCATAACCAGAAACTAAATTAATATGCTCATGGCCATAACTGAATGTCAATGACAGCATATTTAGTGTACTATTATCCACCGTTAGCATGTCTTTAAGAAATTTAAACATGGCAATAACTCTAATAGATTTAAAGTCCAAACTGCCTAAACCTGCTATAAATTCTCTTACTGATTCCCATTTGTGAAAACCAAATATTTTACGATAAACATTATTCCAACAAGCATTTAGTTTACTCAGCTGAGATTGAGAAAATCTCACAGCAACTGAGCCATATCTTAAAACTGGTAAGCTATAAGTCTGCTGTAAGTAAAGCTGCATTAACTCCGACAAACTTGAAGAGTTATTGAAAATATTATTGGAAGCTGCATAAAAATTGCGCATTATGCAGTCTACATCACAACTCAGTTTACTACCAGCACAAAAGATGATTCCCAAGTATTTAATCTGCTCTGACCACTCAACCTTTTTGTGACCTATAGGAACATATCTGGTAGGGAAGCCTTGAATCGAGGACCGAATGCTAAGCACCAAGATTTAGTACAATTAAACGTCAGGCCTAACTGACTACTAACGACATCACAATTATCTAGTAAGGCCTCGTCTCTTATTTTTCAATATATATTTAGGATGAAACCCTTAACCAGCGTTGCCCGTTTGCATATACCCAAATGCATAGGCGCAACCACCCTATGGGACCTGTGGGACGCGTCCCCCAACTTTCGAACAGGTTGGGACGGTCCCCTCCAACTTTTGAAAATTTTTAGGTAAACAAGAGCCCAAAATGCACTCCATTTGGTATCAAATGCTCAAAATTGCGTCGATGGAAGACCTTACGACGCTCCCCCGTACCCCTAGTCGTTAGGAGCTTCTTGACTTCCGTAATCGCGGCTGTACGGCTGTGCGCCTTCCGCACTCGCAGTCCCCCCACTCGGACGTTCTAGTGGGTCCCTCCCCCTGCTGCCGATAAAATAATGGGTTAGGCTAAATTCAAGTATATCAAAATTCAGTGCAGAATGTTGCGGTATAATTTCACTCTAAAACTTTACTAATCTCGCTTTTTAAAATTCGACTACGAGGACATTTCAATTTTTAATGATGCGACAGCGAGTGGTGTTCTTCTAAAGCCTAAAATCTCAGTTTATTCACATACTAAACTCATATTTTTCACAGATTTAGATGGTTTAGTTACTTTTATATCGAAATCATCGGTGAAAAATTTGAGGTAAATTAGAGTCCAAAATGTACTCCATTTGACATCAAATGCTCAAAATTGCGTCGGCTAGTAGGTCCCCCAACTTCTGGACCGTGGTTGCGCCCCTGCCCAAATGCCAACCGGTATGAGCAGGTCATACCCCTCAAAGTCCGACTCACACCTCAACGTGGTGAGGGGGTGGCAACAGTCAGTAGGGGAGTGCCTGCTGAGGCTATGCCATCAGTGGTGAAGGTCGCTACGCGAGGGCCTACGCAAGGTGGACAGGCTCAGCAGGAACCCTGAAAAAGCTGGCAAACGTGGGCGGCATCGCCGCCTTTGATACCACATGTGGATATCAGAGCCAGTCTAAGCCTGGAACTCTCTGTATGGGAGAAGCGCGAAGGTCGAACGGATGGGTGCAGATACTCCGTTCGTAAAGAAAAAATACGAAAGAAATCCAACGCAAGCATTGGACTCCTAAAGGGCCTCGGCCCATGGATCCGATGCAAGCGTTGGACACCTACGGGCCTTCGGCCCATGGATCCCTGATGATGATGATGATAGCAGGTCATAAATATAATGTATTAGTAAAACTAGAAGTTGGATGAGCGATGAAAATGGTATTAATGCTAAATTATTGCAGTAGCATTAGAAGTTGGATGAGCATATTTATAGCAGAAATAGAAGCTGGATTAGCGATGAAAAAATATAGGCCTATTTGATGATAAATTATTGCGGTAAAACTAGAAGTTGGATGAGCGATTAAAATATTTTTAGTAGAGATGTAGAAGTTGGATGAGGGATGGAAATATGTTTTAGCAGAAGTAGAAGCTGGATGAGCGATGAAAACATGAATAAAAAATGATTTAAAATGTTATGAACTGCTATACCGGTTGGGATTTGGGTAAATGCTGCCCGTTTGAATGGGTGCCGCGTCATTTTATGTGCCCGTGTGTGGGTAAATCTTCTAAGTAAGCCACGATCGCTATGCAAACCGGCATCCTCATCACTCAGAGAGACGACTTGATGTGTTTTTAACAGACGTAGCAATAACGAGGCTGCAGTACTGGTGGGCTTGGGCTTGTATACAATACACTGCAGACTGCATTATAAGGGCATGGTGCTCGTCTCCGAGTCCTCAGACGTGAAATAATAAACGCAGTCAGTCCTTCTAATTTCTGTCATTTGGTGAGAAAAAACGTAGCGATATGTATATTCTCAGTAACAAGATGCTGGTCTAAGAGGATTTTCTGCGCATCAACCGAGTCTTTGATGTCGATCCGCTCTCTCCTTTTTATCTCCAGTTGACATATGCATCTCCCAACAAGGCCAAATCCCACGTATGTTAGTCTCATCAGGCAAACGAGCCACTTTTGATTTTGGTGATTTCCGCTGGTTCGCGTTTTATGAGCGAAACATGTAGGAACAGACATATATGTGAACTGTTGATCATTCAGGTATTAGCTGTGGTTTTAATTGGCGTAAAAGGCCCACCGGATGCGACAAAGCTAAAATAAACTACAAGCTTTAACCCTACTGCACTGCTGACCTAGATGTGAATGCATAGGATAGGGTGTGATACGATTGGATACTATAGAATACGATAGAAAGTGATAGGCTGCGATAGGACAGCGCAGAACGGGATAAGACTTGACAAGGCAGAATATAATTAGATAGGAAACGATAGAGTACTGTATTTAAAACGATGGAATGGATGAGAATTAAGGATGGAAGAGGATTGGGTGGGATAGGATACGATAGCATGGATGAGGATGACCTATATTATAGATTAAATGCTAAGATGAGTTATGCCTTGGACTAGTAATCATAAAAGTAAACTAAACATTTCTAACGCGTTGCTTCACAGCCTGCAGGCAGAGGACGTCAGCTTATTGAAGATTCTGTATCAGAGGAGAAAGGTTGCCCAAATATTATAGAGAAAATATCCAGTTGCCAATAGGCCCGCCCTACATGACCAGGTCACTTATACTTGATCGAAACATACTCGAATAGAATCATATAGAGGAGAATCTTAGCTATTCTGTATTTATTGCTGCAATTCAACTGCTTCTTCTGGTTTTGGAAAATCACAAGTGAAGCCTTTATTGAACACTTCGCAATAATCGATATTAGTTCCACTCACAGAATCAGAAATTTTCAGATTGATATACGCTGGTGATCACTGAAATCTAGAATGCACATTCTAAAGTCATATTAATGCATGTGTTTCGACAAATAGGCCTAAATGCAACATGACAATATTGTTCCGCTAGCCTAAATGACGTTCCAGGCAAAGTATACATTTTCGCGCCCCGACCCCAATTGAAAATATATTTATTGGAAAAATGACTGAAAAAGAGGACAACATAAAAGACAATTTTTGTGAAAATGGAGTCAATAAATTATCGCGCTCCATGCAACTGCATGCTTCGCCTATATATATATATATATATATATATAGGCTGCCTAAAGCCGGTGTGGTGGAACATAGCGTCTGGGGTGGAAATGTGTGTCCGAATCCGCCTACTTCCGTTGCCAATACAGTATTTGGAACGACATACAAGATAATATTATTATCTGAGTGAAATGATGATGGAAAACACAGAAGTGAAAGTCAGATGCTCCAAGTTTCTGCAGGAAGCAACAGATAACGCGCATGCTTAAAGTGACACTATTGGTCACAGTGACAAAGCAGTGCCATACAACTCGGTTTATAACAGTGATGACTTATTCGATGACTTATCACCCATGCGCAGTATGCAGTCAGGAGATCCTCATTTGAAGTAGAAATTTTCTATAGAAATACTGAAATGTGTTAGAGCACAGAAATATGACCTGATTCGTGGATGATTATCCACGAATCAGGTCATGTTTCTGTGCTCTAACACAGAAACACTGTTCTCTACTGTACCCTGCATGCAGTACAGAGACTATTTAGTAATGCAGCACTAATTCTCACGAAGAAAAGGAATCGCTTTCCGATTAAACTTTTGAACTCTTATTTAAAGTTAGCCAGAACTACTAACTGAATGTTAATATAGTAGAAAATTGCAATCTTCTAAACAACTATCAACAAAACTGATAATAGATAAGAGGTTTTTAAATAGTCATGCTGTATCTGTAATAGTCCACAGTTAATTACTATTTTAAATACTATTTCAATATTTTCAAACAGTAACTATATACTATACGATTTAAATAGTCACCTTGACTATTCCTCCAAACACTGACAATAGAATGCGAGTTATAGATGGTCACGAATGCGAGTTATAGATGGCGTGACCTTGTTTAGGCTTCCGCCGACACTATTGACAAAATGGCGACCGAGGGCACTGGGTTCGAATTGTTGCGTGAAAATTTAACAACAGCAAGAAATATTTTGTTAGCGGAATGAGAAGCCCAAAAAGTGTGAGCTATTAAATCGTTCTTTTGACAAACGATGATGCAGCTACGACTACAGTAACGCCAGTCTTGTTTATATAGAAAAAAATTCGCGTGCTGGAAAAATAGTTTTACTATTGTGAACACTTACTACTTAGACATCTATGACATTGTTCCGTGTATATCTCTAAACCTAATTTAATGTTTCGTAGTTTTCAAAGCAACGCATTTTGTATAGGATATACTTGTACAATCTACCGATGTTTAAGCCAAACATAGATTAGATTAGATATGAATTAAACTACATACGCGGAACTATGAAACCCAGTATAGCACAACATTGCTTGCTGACTTATTCGTGAGATTTATTTCTGTAGCCTATAATACGGAAATTGAGCTGACGTACTTTCAAACCCGATGCAAGCTTACACTTCGTATCTTTGGTATATTGGAATAATTAATTATCTTGTGTATTTAATGTCTTTCCCAGACAATATCTCGCATTTCTATTAATAGTCCAGCTTTACAGCTGACGTCATCAGGACACTATGTAGCATCACACCGGGTCTGGCTAGCATGGTCGCCCAGTTTCTACATGCATTTACATAAGCACTAATATTAGCGATCAAAGTATGAATGAAAAACGTAGCATCGTAATACGATGCTATTACTACTATCGGCTACAATTATAATGCAGAAACAAGCACAGTAGGCCTTGTTCAATAGTGTGAATCGTTCTTAATGTTTCCGATTATACGGCTTCAAGGTGCACTTCTGAACTTTGCCTTATCAAAGAAAATACAGGTATTGTGTATTCGTGTTACTGTATTGCATAAACCTATTATTATATTATGCACAAATTATATTCACAATTTCTATAGCAGTCGTTTAGCTATTCTAAAGTCTTTTACGGTGCTTTATAGCCATTTCTAGATGCTGCCATGCGTAACAAATGATGACGCCATAAAAGCTATTGATAATTTAAAAGCATAGCTTATAACGCTATCGAAAAAGGCTTTGAATGATAAATCGAAAAAGCCGGAAGACCACATCACATTTGCAATACAAAAGATCACATTAACTTATGTCAATAATTAACCTCGCTGACATCATCAGTGTGGCATAAATGTACATTTATCTAGCGCACTGATAAATGTCCTTCCATGGACATTACACTTTGCCGAAAGGACTGGACAGGTACATAGGCCTAATGACGGCTGAAGGACAATCAATAATTCCATGCAGTGTCAGTTTCGATTTATCTTATACGAGGAAGAAACGGAAAGAAACTACTATATATAACTGTTATTTATGTAGGTCTTCGTATGTCGACGTCTTTCTAAACGTATAATTATATATATATATATACGTATGTATGCAAACTATGCATGCGTGCATATGTATGTGTGTGTGCCTGTGTATGCATGTATGTGTGTATGTATGTATGTATGTATTTATGTATGTATGTATGTATGTATGTATGTATGTATGTATGTATGTATGTATGTATGTATGTATGTATGTATGTATGTATGTATGTATGTATGTATGCATGTATGCATGTATGTATGTATGTATGTATGTATGTATGTATGTATGTATGTATGTATGTATGTATGTATGTATGTATGTATGTATGTATGTATGTATGTATGTATGTATGTATGTATGTATGTATGTATGTATGTATGTATGTATGTATGTATGTATGTATATATGTATGTATGTATATATGTATGTATGTATAAGCTGTATGCTAAAGAACTGAAGGTTATGATAATCGATTTACATTCGTGTCAATATGGCCTTCTCTCTCTCTCTCTCTCTCTCTCTCTCTCTCTCTCTCTCTCTCTCTCTCTCTCTCTCTCTCTCTCTCTCTCTCTCTCTCTCTCTTGTCTCTCTCCCCCTCTTCGCTCTCTTTGGCCTCGAATGTCCTTGCTCCTCACACATGGCCTCGAGGGTCAATGCTCTCTGCGGCTCAGTGAGTGACTGGTATTAGCGGAGCCATTGTGTACTGCGGGCTCAGTTGTTAGCTTGGGCGGCTCTGCGCCTGGCGCTTGCCAGCCGACGAACGGGCGGCAAGGCTGCACGGAGCTTGATGTTACTTGCTTCAGGTCAACAGAGGCCGGGCTTGGCCTCGTGTGCTGGGGACCATCTCAAAATGCGCAGTCTGTTACATGCGGGAATGGCGTTATAATAAATCCCTCTGATCTGGGTCATTTGTCTACACTGGTCAATTTACAGGCGATCCATCGTGAGTAATTAAGATGCGAGATAATGACTTTAATTATGAGACAACAATAAATAAACATTTAAGTTGATCTTAAAATGATGATGATTGTCACGATGTCCTCTACTACGATAGTTCTTAAAGCGATGATAATAATCATGATGAAAATGATTCTTTACCGCATAATTAGGCCTGTTTCTGACTGGAACTTTATGTAATCGTAATCTCAGAATTTCTAAAGCGCTACTTAAAAACAGCTTTTTTAGTTAACTAGTTACTGGTGAACGGGCAGCAGTGCAGAGTCAATATATAGAGGTATGTTCGGGTAGAGTAAGTCTTAGTGAATGGTTATGATATGATGGTTATGGATGGTGGCGACCACTGGAGAGTTTGCGCAAAGATATGTGGGCTGGAAGAATTACAGGGAGTTATGAGAGACAGAGACAGAGACAGACATACCAGACAGAGAGAGAGAGAGGCAGAGTGAGAGGGTTTGGAGAAGAAAGGGGAAGATAAATGGAAGGGAGAGAAGGAGAGTGGGGGAGAGAAAGAAAGAAAGAGAAACAGAGAGAAACAGAGAGAGATGGAGAGACAGAGGAGAGATAGAGTAAGAGAGAAGGAAAGAGAAAGAGAGAGATTTGAAATGAACCGGTTCAGAGCTTTTCAGCAAATAAAGTGATTTAAGGACAGAAGCGACGTGGTGAAGCTTGAGTGTCATGCATGTGAGAGGTGACAGCTCTGACCAGTGAATTTTAAATAGGTTGGAGACATTTAAATTGAATGGATACAACGTTCAGAGAGAGGAAATTGCAGTGGTTAAGCTGCAATGGGAGTGGATGCAGTTTTTAAATCAAGCAGAGGTAAAATACGGCGAAGGTCACGAATGTGCATGAAGTATGCATGCAGGTGCGAAAGAGGTTGGGGATGTGAATTGAAAAAGAGAGATGTGGGTCAAAGTTGATGTCAAGATATATGTCTGACTTGTCAACAGACAAGTCAGACATAATTATATATAGAATCTTCGTTTATTCATAACACATTGTCAGAACGCAATGCGATTGACATGAACTTGGGAGAGGCGGAATTAGTTGATACATGGATGGAAGAGGATTTTCTGGTATCAGACCAATAACCCCCGGCCAATAACCTCAGACGGTTAGGGTCAGGTTAGGCGTCGTGACTCGTGAGGGTCAGTTAATGTCAGCATTAGGGTTAGTGTCGTCACTAGAAAATATGTTCATGTATAATAGGGTTGGGGGTTATTGGCCGGGAGTTCTGACTCGGGGATAATTTTCCTAGGGGTTTAGTGGCCAGGGGGTTATTACCCTAGAACCGATTTTCTCTATCTGATCTGGTTCACATAGAATAATGATTTCGGGTTTGGCAGAGTTGAAGCAAAAGAGGTTAAAGGACTTAATTCACTATGCAAAAAAAATCGAGAGATGGAAAAGAAAATGAACTGGGAAGAAGAACATGTAGAGGTGAGTGTCATCTAGATAAAGGTGGTGGTTGACTGAAGAGGAATCTTAGATAGCTGAGCAATGTATCGTATACAAGATAATGAGAAGTGGCTCTATAGGATTGAACAGTGAGGGCAACGCAAGAGAGTGGAGGGGAGTCTACGGGCAGTGACTTACACCTTTTACAAAAAGTGGAAGACAATAAAGACTGGAACCAAATAAGTGTCTAAGCAGTCGATGTAGTCTAGTGCACAGAAATTATTACGTGTAAAATTTGGAATAGTCGGGCAATTTAAAATTCTTCAACGACGATTATAATGAATGATTACAAGCTTTCATAAATGCATATAATATACATTCATACATACATTAATGCATATATACATACTTGTATATATATACAAGTATGTATATACATGTATGAATGTATGCGTATTTATAAATGGAATTAAATAAACTGAATAGAATGTACCAATGTGCATACGTGTGTTTGTAGGTATGTATCTATGAATGTAAATATATATAGTATTATATTGTCTTGTATTGTATTTGATAATTTATAAAGCGCTTCTCATAGCATAAGCCTTTCAGAAGCACTCCCAGTGCGAGGTACTCCGAGAGAAAATGAAGGTTTTAAGGTGAGAGAAAGAGGTAGAGATATGTACATTGTATGTATTGTACATGTAGGTGAGCAAAAAGTAGAGTTTTTCTATGATTTGAACACCCATAATTACTACTAACTTATTACTTACATCCTGCACTTCTCTAAGCAAAGGTGCTTTTCCCGTATCAAACTGAACATGGTTGCTCTATAGCAGTGCTGTCCAACCTTTTTGACACCGCGGGCCACCGAAGAAGTTTTGTCGCTGCCGAGGGCCGCACCAGTAAACTCACGATTAAAATTTATTGAAAATTATTAAATGTATTAAAATTTATTATTAAATAATAATAATGAATGTTGTATGTATGCCTCTTTATGGCATGCTTTACAATAGTTCAGCGCCAAAACGTATATTAATTTATTATTATTACAGAAATGTTTGTATTATTTATTTTTTCTGTAAGCTACTGTGCGTTTGCTGGTAGTCAAATAAAGAATATTCTTACTTACTTACTTAATAAAAAATGTTCAAGCACCGTTTTAGTGAGATATTTGGCTTGGAATAATTGTGCTTACAATTTGTTGTGTATGCGGTTGGTATTCAGTAACTGCTGCCCTCATTAGATTCTCTAAATGTTCTCAGAACTTAGATGTTTTTACTTCATGTTTGTCATAGCAGAAAATCCAACTTCACAGACGTTTACAAGTGCTTCCAAACATTGTCAACACTTTTTTACATGTTCATATGTGTGGAAATTTAACAGAAGACACATGTGACTTCTAGAAATCAATTGATATTTGATTTTGTTTTAAAACTTTAACAAAGTTTAATGCTTCATAGGAACTTGATTTTGTGTTCACATTGTCAATGATTAGCCAATTAAGTTACGAATGAATGCAAGTAGGCCAGTGACTTTGTCTTTTACTTCATTTTTACACAAATTGCAAAACTTTAGCCAACTCTGGAGGGCCACTTAGAATCAGTCCGCGGGCCGCATGCGGCCCGCGGGCCGTCAGCACTGCTCTATAGGTTGTCAAAGACCTTACCAGTTAGATTCTATGATGCTGTAGCGATTTAACTCTCTCCGTTTAAATAACTTTCTGGTCACTAAAATATTGATCGATCGAACTTGTGAATGTCAGTGTCATTTATGATTCATCATCGTCGTCGTCGACAGTTCCTGACGCCAGCCATTTGGCGGCGATGGGTACGAATAAGTGATCTACAAAAAGCAATATTTAAAAGAGGAAAAGTTTTCAGGAGGAAGAATGGAGTGAGAACAGAGGAGGAGCAATTAGATCTTCGGGAGAGGTATTGGATATATGAGGAGTGGAGAAATGAAATTGATGGAATTGTGGAACAAGAGACCGAAAGCAAGAATGGAATCCACTAATAAAAGAGAAAGAACGGGGAGGATCGAGGTTGGAGAGGTGCAATCAGAGAGGGAGAGTCATGAGAAGTGAAGACTGGGGAGAAATTATGGAAGAGGAAAGAATGATTCGGAGTGGAGAAACGGTGGGTAGAGGAAGACCTGGAAGAGAGAGAGGGAGTAACGGAAAAGGGACATTAAAACGCAGCAGAGGCAGTGGAAGACAGAGTTTGAGAGGAGATCTAATAATAATAATAATATTTGTTTATTAATTCCCACTATTTCCTGTTAAAGATAACAGGAAATAGTGGGAACACTTGATAACAAGTTAAACAAGAGTTGATTTTATAACTGTTGCATCCTGTTAGGCGCCAATCCGTCTTTCTGCTGCTCATTTTACCATCGCTCTCTATAGTGAGTGGAAGACTAAGTGAACCTTATGGGGCTAGCGGGTATCGATCCCACGTTTTTCTGTTCTTCATGCCTGTGCAACCATTCAACCATCACCCTGCATGGAAGGGAGAGAATATTGGACAAGGGAGATACATGTATTGCTATGGATGGGAAGTGAAAGTGAGAGCAACGGAGGATTTGATTCAGAGGGAATATTTATCAGAACCAGAGCACATGTACTGCGCGTGATAGGTTAGTTAGAAATAAGGGCCTATAGAATATAGTATACTAAAGTAGCGACTGGATTTTTTTAAATCTGCAGATATCCATGCGATACATCAGAGAATCCGCGTATCGGTATAATTATAGATATAGGCTTATCTTATAGAGCTTTCAAGAAGATGGTTCAATGTTAGATGAATAAGAAACAGATCATAAGTATCCATGGCATATAATATATCAGGTAGCTACGTTGATGAGACCTCGGTCATGACCCATGCAGGCCGAGGCCAAATTAGAAAGAGGCCGAATCGGAAGTAAAGCCAGAGGAGGCAGAAACACATGAGGCCTAATACAGTCAGAGGTCAAAAACCACCAAGCCAAGGTTTAGATGATGGCTGTTGTGTGTCTTCACTGATGATCTATCTGTTGCAGCAACTTGCCATCTGCCAATATATTGGGCTTCATCTGGTGTGTATGCGCAGTGTTGTAGATATATGTGGGCCTATATATACAAAGTGGTCCGAGCACAAATCTTTCCAAAATGAAATGGCCGCTTTGAGTAACCCTACATCAAACCAAAAGTTTACAATAATGATATATAAACTTATACTGTTTTCATAGCAGTATATGCCTATTTGCACACTGTGCAGTTGTATTTCAAAATGTCAAAATATGTACAGATTTATAGGAGCCTAATAATTAGACAAACCGGATATGCGATAGCCCCGTCGACTGGATATCTCTTACACGAATAGTATCCTATAACAGAAACTGAAATGTTTGAAGCGCTAATTAGACGCAGAGTTCGTTATTCACGACGCTGCGTCAAATCAGAGGGGTTGTCCAGAGATATAGATACGCCAATCGTATGAAGAAGAATTAGATCCGCGGTTGCCATAAGTCACCTGACACGGGGTTGGAGATATAATATTATGTTCACTATACCCATTCATCACCATCATTTTGTTCCTGGAGTGCGTTTGCATAGCATCAACGATACATGTAAGTGAACTCATAAGGTGGCACGAAATATCTAGGCTATCTGAATATATTAGGGCCTACGACGACGACGACGACAACAACAACAGCAACAGCAACAACAACAATTATAATCTACGTATGACGAAGTTGTTAATACTAATATTAAGCTTATTATTATTTTTATTAATCAGCAAATGACGAACTTAGTAATAGTATTATTATTGTCATTGTTATTAGGCCTATCATTAATATTATCATCATCGTTATTGTTATTTTATTTCTAGGTATATTATTGGCATTTTAGTTTTCACGGCCCTTTCAGTTTGGGGTGTCGGCACGAACTAGCTCAGTCATTTGGATATAGGCTTCAAGATACACTGCTGTTTCAATCCTATTCTAAATCGATCGATATAGGTTGTATAGGCGGTTCCATACAGATGGTTCAGCACCGGCGAAAATCCTTGAACTATACATCACCTAGTTCTCGTTGCTGGAATGTGGAGGTTGCCGTAGGTGTATGACGCCCGTTTTAGAATGAAGATATTGGCGTGCATGTATATATACAATCCGATGCGCGGGGGGAATCTATAGGATTTCCCGGCATCGAATCCAGACAGGCCAAGCGAACGGATGGTGCGGAAGGATTCCTAGAGTGTTTTCGCACCGAGTCACAAGTTCACAAGAGATCTGTATATTTGACTTACCTGTTTTATTCACCGTAAATTCCTCCAGTTAAGCACAACTATTACTGAAAACACAGACTCTGAAACATATAAAATATAAACAAAGTCATATAGCCTACACAATGAAGTGCAAGTTTACAATTATTGTCATGCCTAGAGTCGAGCTCTTCCACAAAAATGTCCAGATTAATCGACTCTGAATGAACAGATTAAATTGACAGCATTGATGTAAGTCTACTGCTTAAAGCTTTGAATTAATGTCAAACATGGTGTTTCGTCTATTGGTGACCCCGGTCAAATAAGTCGGAATGGAGCGCTGCAGCTCTGACATCTTACTCATAAATTTTACCCCAAACTTACTCCTGAATTCTACGACAATATTACTCATGAATTTTACCCCTGCAGCTGCAGATCTCTCGGACGTTCTTAGATGGCGGCAGATAGATTAGATTCAGACGACAGCTGACTGAGTGACAAGGGATTTGCCACTTTGTAGATCAACGGAAGGATGTCGTAGATCCTGGTCTGACTTCGTAATAACAAGGTCAAGTATTGCGTGGTTGTCTGACAGAAAGAACGAGGCTCGCCAAAAAAACAATGTAACCACTAATACCAACTATACAGAACAACTCTTAGCAAGTAAGTATGTATGCAAATGCAAGACGTCTCGAAGGATTACTCAAAACGCGATCCAGTCAAAAGACAAGGTGCGTTTTATGACTGCATTCACGTAAGAATCTGGAATTTATGTAGCAGGCGCATCTTTTAACTCAATTAGCGTAAAAGAGCGAGTGTAGGACATTATCCCCCCGGACATAATCCCCCGGACAAAAGCCCCCCGGACAAAAGCTTTTGCGTAGGACATAATCCCCCCGGACATAATCCCCTCTGTGCAATTAGCCTATTTCTGCATGTCATTGATAAACTTCAATTGCCCTGTTTTTGTTCACTATATCATTCAGGTGTAGGTCTAAACTTAAGACTTGTTAGTGTCATTCAGTTCAAAGGTTAAGACTTGTTAGTGTCAATTGGTTATTCAGTTATAAAACGAAGACTTGTTGGTGTCATATAGATGTAAAGTTAAGACGTGTTAATGTCGTTCAGTTGTTAACTGAAAGACTTGTTAATGTATTTAACCAAGATTTTAAAATCAATCCATGCTGTATTTAGGCAAGAATAATATTTTCGTCAATCCCACTTCTATTTAAGCAAAAAACCTTAATAGATCCAGCTTCTATTGAAACAAAGACTTACTTTAATCAATCAAGCTTCTGTTTACGGAAACAATTATATATTAGTTAGAATTAGTTTCATCAACCAATCAAACTTCCATTTATAGGCCAACATTTATTTTCATCATTTTGCTGCTGGTAACAATTTTGGGTCAGACTAGTATAATAAACTTTTCTAGTGGAATCAAGAATATTATACGATTATATCATAGCCTGGGGGATTATGTCCTAGCTTGGGGGATTTTGTCCGGGGGCTTTTGTCCGGGGGATTATGTCCGGGGATTATGTCCAGGGGGATAATGTTCGTTCCCCAAAAGAGCAACTGCGGTCCTATGAAAGGTTTAATGTGCAAAACGCCCACCACTGTTCGTACTCTGGTGATGCCAGTCTCAAGTCTGGATAAAGGAGGAGGTCGACGCTAAAATATTTGTTATGACACAACGTCGTAAAGCAGCAACTACTACATCTTGCTAATGTGCTTGCCCAACATCGCTGCGGCCAGGGTTCGGTTCCTGTACACCGTTAACTTGACAAATGACTTTCGATCCAAGTAATCCATGAGTCAAGGTTATTCTGTGATTGGATTTGGATTCTTCTGCACCTCAGCTGGAAGACTGTTCAACCCAAGAGGGCCAAGACCACGACTCTAATGACTGATGTTGATAAAAGCATTTCACGAATGTGTTAGCATTGCAACCTTGCCGCCTTACTTTAGACCACGGTGACCACCTGAAAGATTTTCCTTAACGTAATCGTAATCGTAATCTCCAAACTTCTAAAGCGCCACTCGAAAGCCAAGCGCAGGGCACCAGCTTATTCACGAGCGCTGTCGTTGATTTTGAATGATTAAAGGAATAAATGATCTGGCAATTTCGCTGTATAAATGAATGAACTGGTGAAAATGAACTGGACAAGGAATAGGTCTATCGGTCCACTTCCACTGGACGTGGTCATTTCGATTCATTTGCAATGCAGAGGTCGTTTGCCTGAACAAGTGGGCCTCTCTAACGGTGAACCAGATTCGGAGACGGTCCCCTTTCACGGCCTGCTAACCTCATTCGGCGAGAAATAATTCAGCGCCAGGGACCTCACGGCGATTGATTTAGTACCGACTGAGGGAGGAGACGGAGGAGGAGGAGGACGACGAGGAGGAGGAGACAGTGGCGCCAAGCGGCTGGCCGGCTGCCCGACGAGGCCCATGGCCGACCTCATCGCGCGCTTCTCAGAGGCGATTCATGCAGGCAGGCCTCGAGAGCGTGTGAGCAAGTACGGCACACTGCGGTGTGTGAGTTTGTATGCGTGTGTGTATGTGTGCGTGTGTGTGTGTGGGTGGGAGGAGCAGAAGGACGAGGATGATGGAGGATGAGGAGGACGAAAGGAGGAGGAGGGGAAGAGGAGGAGGAGGAGGAGGAGGGCGAGTTTCACGTCCTGAGTTGGAGGGAGCCGAGGGTCGGTGAGACTTGGGAGTCGACGGCGGAGAGATGGGCTCTAGGACGGATGGTGATCGCCGCTAGAGGCCCTACCTACTCCGGATATCGAGTTTTTGGCGTTGTACTGAGGTAAGCCGGACTTTCTAGAAAACACTCGTCTATAACTATTCATAAATAAAAAAGCGATGGTTTCTTCATGAAGGTTTTGGGTTAAGGGCGCCGTAAATTCTGCGCAAAACGTTTTTACGTGGCACAGTATTCGGTCATTTCATCTGTCTTTACGTTTCTACCATTTCGTTAAACAGGATTGTCACAGAAACTTCAAAACAGCTACGAACTCCGTTTGAATGGCGAATCGAGTCAAGTGAAGACGTGGTAAGTGAAACTGTTTTAAAACGATTGAGCACAGTATTAGGCGGCAAAAGGACAACTGAAAATTGATTGATAGGTCAGAAGATTTTAAAGTAATGTGCTGATCGAAACAACGTACAATAGCGCAGTAAAGTGAAATATTGTATAAAGGTACTTGAATGCCAGTGTTTTTGTCAGTGAAATGAAGCAATATTTTCTTGAATTAAGTGAAAAATAGCATTAATAGAGAAACACTTCCGTGGGTAAGTGGATCATTGAATGATAGGCTACAGCAAGTATTACTTCAATAATGTGAGGAAATGATTAGAAAATGAAACTATCTTCATATCAAGCAAAACAATGCTGAATTATGCTACAATAACATGAAGACTGAGATTCTGCGTGCCTAAAGTGAAAAATAGCGAAATAACTAATTAGAAAAAGCGGCAAACACGATGAAGCATTGCATAGCAAAATTTGGGTAAGTAAAACTCGGTTTCATTCATAGAAGAATATTCTGGGTACCTTAAACAGGTTCAGGTAAGTCTAACACACCTGTGATTAAATAACATAAAGGATCAGTACAGCATAATTTGAATTTTCCAACGAGGAGGCTGAAGGGAAAATTACGGAGTTACATACAGTAAATATTGTTGCAAGAAGAAATAGCGAACGTTGTGAAAATGCAAACTCTCAAATACAACTTACTGTGTTTTTCGTACGACTTTCACTTGCAGAATAGTCCACAAAAATTACCTAAACCTTACAGTGTTAATAAAATGAAATAACTTGTATGGAAAAGTATTGTCCAAACTATAAGTTTGTGTCCATTTCTTCATTATAGTCATCACAACGACCACCAATGTGACTCTGCTTAATATGTTGAATGTTTTATTCAATTCACCCCATGCTGTTTTTCCACATGTGGATTTTATTGTAAGTGTTATATAATAGCTTATCAATATAATAGACTGGAAAGCAATGACATGATGATTGTAGAACAACGCTATCGTAATGTGATTTTACTAATTTAGCATAAACCGTCTGCACATTGGCTTTCTTATGTAGTCCGCAGTTTTTAACTTTAAGATTATTTTGTTTATCAGAATAAAGACATAGTAGCCAAGCATTTAAATAGGACTAGTAACAACTACTTCGCTAAAACAAGTACTTTAGAAAGCTAAAACACTACCAAAACGCCTCGCTCAATACGTATAACATACGTATGTGCATACGTATAACAAATAATTACCGGTGTAAAGTCTACAATGTTCAGTCAGTATATAAACGTATTAAGTTCCCGTAACTGGTTGTTAAAGCAAGAAACCCATAATTTAAAGACACTTAGCAGAAAAGGAAAGAGGAACAGCTAATGCACTCGTCTTCAGAATCTCCTCGGAAGATTGGTACCTGGGTTATATAATCTTTCGGAAAAAGCACACAGCAGACCTCAGCAATTCAAGAGTAACATTGCAACTTGCGTTAATAGGCCCAACCGGTACTTGTCTATGACGTAAATGCAATAGAAGGCGGAGCTGGCCTATATAATCTGATATTTTACCATTCCAAGTTCTTACCTGTAAACTTATACTTTTACAAGGTTTTACCAGTCTTAATGCCATTTCTTGACTTCACTGTGCTTATGAGTGCTGTATCCACAGCATCAAGCCCCACTGAGGCCGACTTACACGTAGGAAAATTCACTTTAGAGAATCGTCAAACACGAAAGCCTTCTAATCCTTATGAAACTAGCAATTAACTCGAATCATTTAGTTTGCGATAGCTGATATATATATAGGAAATCTTGTAAAGCTCTGCGTCATTTGCAAGACAACAATCGGAACTATTTTCAAGCCTTCGTTAATTAAATGCACCATACTTTACATGTATATGACATTATCTCTTCTTTCTTCTTTTGGTTCTCTGCCTTCCTATATATAGGCAGGTTCTTACGTCCAATGTCGCCATTCGTCACGATGTCTAGCTTTCTCCTTCAACTTGCTGTAATCCTCCATCATCCCCTCATGATGTGGCCCAACCATTTTCTCTGTCGGCTTCTGATTATTCCTATCAGGGATCTGTTTTCGTCCACCATTTGTAGTATCTCTTCATTTGTCCTGTGTTCCATCCAGCTGACTACCTAATATAAAGAACACAGTAGGAGAAACATTCTGTAGGTCATTGATATAGATTAGAAATAGTATGGGGCCAAGTTTGGATCCGTGAGGAACACTGAACACCAAAATCAATCGCACGCAAGTCTGAGGAAGCACCGTTACGACTATTTGACTGCGATTCTCAAAATAGCTCGCGAACCATTTTAATTGGGTGTCTGATCCTGTAAATACTAAGTTTTTATAGTAAGATAATAGTATTTACGATATCAAATACCTTGGCTAGGCAAAAAAGATTCTATGAGAGAATTCATTATTTTCGATAGCGTTGGAGATTTTATCCTGTATTATACTCAGCAGAGGAATGTAGGAGGAGTGCCCCTGTTGGAAGCAGTGTTGGAATGTGAAAATAATACTCTCTTTGGTCAGTGTCGGCCTTAGGCACAGGCAAAGCAGGCAGTTTCCTGGGGCAGCCAAAATCTAGGAGGTGCCAATATGTGCACAGATGAAAGAACACAGTTCCAACTTTTCATTCTTGTATGACACTAAAGGCTTGCCGAGATTTTCGCGTGAAGAGCTGCTGAGAAACTGTCAAGACCTACTGACTGACGGTGACAGTTGCAACGTGGATGGATATGAATTATGCGATGATTTAAAGTTAATATCTTGCATGTTGCCAGAGAAAAACGCCTCTGCAAGTTCTTCAATTTTTAAAATCAAATCGTTGCTTGGAACTTTTTCCAGGCGCAACTATTGCGATACGCATTTTGTTAACTATTCCAGTTAGTGTGGCAACTGGTGAAAGAAGCTGTTTAAAGTTGAAGTTAATATTTAAAAAAACATACCCGCGGGCCTCTATGACGCAGGGAAGACTTGCTACTCTAGCTATGCTGTCTATTGAGAAAGATGTAGCCCAAACATTAGATTACGGAGATATTATAAGCGATTTTGCACGTATTAGAGCCAGAAAAGTATTTTTAAAAGTAAAAATAGACTCCTGTCAGTTTTGATAAGCTGAAACCTGAAGGAGAAAAACTACAACTCTGATTGCTTCATCAAATAATTCTTCTTAATAAAGAAATTTTTCTTTTTTCGGTAATTAGAATATTTTTTAAATTCGAAGTGTTTTTACTTTTTACCATTCCCAAAAAAATTCGAATTATCCAGGGTTGACTGTATTAATGAATACCTCAAACCTCAAACCTTGAACTCGAAAGGCTGCAACGAATCCAAAACTCCTTAGCTCGTGTAGTGATGCGTGTCCCACTACGAACATGCTCCTCAGTCCTACTCCACGAGCTGCATTGGCTTCTCTGTTGATTTCAGAATAAAATTTAAATTGGCCTGTTTGACCTACAAAGCCCTCAGCACCAGCACACCTACCTATATTCATGCACTACTAACTCCTTACATCCCTCAGTCGTTGCCTGAGGTCATCAAGTACAGGTCTTCTAGCTGAGCCACGATGCAGAACAGTTATGGGCTCTCATTGCATTCCACGCCTCTGCTCCAAAGGAATGGAATCGACTACCACTTTCTCTTCGTAGCTCAACTTCACTTCCTTCCTTCAAAAAGCGGCTCAAAACTCACTATTTCTCCTTGGCTTTCAAGGATTTAGAAATCTAAGTGCATCTTCACCTGGCGGCTGACTATCCGCGCCTCAGATTCACATTTCGGTGTGGCCTTGCGCGCGTTAAAATTTATTTAATAATAATAATAATAATAATAATAATAATAATAATAATAATAATAATAATAATAATAATGAAAAAACTGTAATAATAAATAGCTCAGTTGAGCGTAATGTTCTGGCTGGTTTCTGAACCATTCCTCATTGGGTTGTGACGAGGGCTGGACCGTGGAGTAAAGGTCAGAGGTCCTCAAATATATGCGCCATTTGGGATAGGTCCGACCCTGTCTTTGGTAATAAAGTTACTGAGAGTACATGCATTAGTTTTTTCGAAGAAATTTGAGAAAAATGCTAAGACTGAGATGGACCTGTAATTAGATAGTTCCAGTGATATTTTAGTTCTTTGACTAATTTTTGCTTCTAGTTCTTATTCACTTCTGTTGAAGCGATTTTACTTCTGCTTCTACTTCTTAGACCAGTTCTCAGATAATTTTATTTCTACTTCTAGTTTCCAATTAATTTTACTTCTACACCTAGTTCAGGTTTTCACATAATTTCACTTATCCGTGCCCTTATCAGGTGTTTATCGCTCTTACCTTAAGTGTTTTCATTCTAAGCACATTTTGTAATGGTAGTTTTATTTAAGCTTTTATTCAAATCAAAACCAGATTTCACAAACATGCAGCTTATTGGAACACGTATCAATAATTTTAAAGTTTATTTTAAGAAAAACTCGCATTTCTAAAGATTGCATCATCCTATTTCTACGGCCTGTTGACAAAATCCGAGCTTAGTTCCGACTGCTGAAATAATTAGCTCTCGTATAGGGCCTACATGCCGGTGCTGAAACCAGATTACAGCTAATGTGGGTCGTTTGGGGCTAATACACATAAATTTTCTAACAGACATGTATGGCCTGGCCCCTTAACAATTCTTACAAACCGTCAGCAAGACGTCTCCAGTGTGGATGTGCTTTATTTCCTTTTTGTGAAGTGGTGTTTTTAAAGGAATATTTCTTTTCGAGCTCTATATAACTTTCTATGTAATTTATATAGGCATACAATATTTAACTTTCCACGTGATTTCACGAGTGAATAAGCGGGTGCCCTGCACATGGCTTTCGAGTGGCGCTTTAGAAGTTTGGATTGTACGATTACGAATACGAAATGAAGTTTCAAGTTCGTAGGATTTTTCATTGGATTAAAACTCCACACTTGTGTCAAGTTTTATCATTTACTACTAGATGTCAGTCAGCATTTCTCGTTTTTTTTCCAACGTCTAAAGTATTTCCACGAAAATGTTTTCCAATGTCTAAAGTATTCCACTAAAGTATTCTCACACCGTACATTCCAATTTATGACCAGACCATTTTATGAAAGATTCATTTCAGTGTGAAGATATTATAAGATAGGCCTACGAACAAACCTTTAACACTTTAAGGACGAGGGTGTACTAAAAGCGACTGGGATACCAATGCAGCTCATCGTTAAAGTGTTAAACCTTTTCTCTCAGGCACAAAGAATCGGCCCTATTAGAAAATACTAATTGTGGCAAAAGTAGGCTGGAATTCACTAAATTGGCTACGAGATTCGCGTTATGTGCGTAGGTGTAGGCGGTATTAAATATGGCCCTTAAAAATTATAAGCTTCTTAATTTTCGTTGTAAAAATATTTATGCTTCTTATTCTTATTCACTTCTGAAGGTCTTTATTTCACTTCCTATTCTATTCTCGTTCTTAAAATAATTTTTCTTCTACTTCTGCTGAACGAAAATCAAATAATTAGGCTATTATTCATATTCTAGGCTACTTCTTATTCACGAAAATATCACTGGATACTTCGTCTTTTGCTCCTTTTTTAAATATCGGGACGACCTTAGCGGTTTTTAGTGTTTGGGGAAAACCTTCTGAGTTGAACGAGCAGCTGATTATTTCTGCTAATGGAAGGGCTATACTAGGCAATGTCGGTAAAGCAATGATTGAGTCAATATCATCAATTCCTTTTCTATATGAGAACATCGAATGCTGCGTTCCAGACCAAAGGAACTCGTACGAGTAGGGTGCATATAAGTCTCGAAGGAGGGAAAGGTATTTGGAACTTTTTGGCCAGAGACTGGGCACTGCCCGTAAAGTAATTGCTATGCTTATATTCATGCTATTTTATCCCCATGCATTCACTACCAGAGCAGTGTTGTTAGCGTAATGTTGTCTCCTGTCCAAATCAGATCCCGCAGGAGGCTCCATGGTATTTACATGTAGGCTATTGCTCTGTTCGCAAAATTCAGACGCGTGGTAATTTCTTTCAGCTTGAATTCGAACTGCTTTAAATTTGTTTCTAGTGGAAATAAATTTCATTTATTGATTTCATCAGGATTCTTTAGATATTTCAAATACAACGAATATTCTTTTTTACAAGATTTAACCTGGCCAGGGTTTGACGGTCCATAGTCATACTGATGGGTATACATGGTTAGAAATATCTGTCGCAATGATAGTGAATTCAATTGTTCTGAACCACAAGCATTCGCAACGATAATCTATGAATGTAGAGCTTTTGGCGATTAGTAATGGACACAGGTCTACTCCTTTTTGGGGATATATCTTCATTCAAACCTGTGAACCAAATTAGGGTTATTTATGCCACTACAAATAACCAAACGTATGAACTTGTATCAAAATTGCATACTAACATGGATTATTATGATGTCAACAGTTTTCTTGTGAAATGGTTGTGTCGTTATATTTCGCAAGTTGTCCATGGATTGCGGTCGTTCGCCGTTTTCGTCCAAGGTCATTGATCTAATTAATCTCTCTGATATTTCTAGCGGTTGATTTCCTGATTTCAATCCAGTCCTGTCCTTAGACTATTTCCTTTTCAAACTGATTATAGTAAATACATTTATGCTGCCTCTCTGCCTTTTTCCGAGCTCATCTGGTTTGACTTCCTCTAAACGCCTACAGTCCACCGTACTCTTATTCTCTACTTCCCGCCCTCTACTTTCTATGCCTTACTGTTCGAGATCTTGAAGTCATGCTTGACTCAACACTGTCTCTAAAACTCCAAAATCGCTGCAGCTTCTCGATTGTGATTCTTTCACTTCCTAATGATCAGACTGCTTCGCTTTACTCTAGATTAAGCATAACTGAACAAACCGATACACAGCCTTATTCTGACGAGATTCGACTTCTACAACTCTATTTTACATTCGTTCCCTAACTATAATAATGCATCAGACAGCAAGACTGTTTTTGGATTCCTACCAAGACCCTATATATATGACTTGCACGAGGCTGTCAATATAGAGGTGCGATAGCCTACATTGATAGCCTCGTGCAAGCCAAATGCCATTATGCTTATCTTGCATGGTTACACCTTGTAGTTCTATTAAAAGCCAATGAGCTCTTTGATCAGCATCCGCTGGAAAGTATGCTGTTCCTGGTACACGTCTAGTCTTTGGTCGACGTTCATTCACAGTTTCCGCTCCCTCCATTAGGAACTGCGTACCTCCTCATGTTTTCAAATTCCCTACCGAGACTATCTTTCGCTTTCAACTGAAAACTTTACCTAATTAATTAGGCCTACTGTTTTTGATTGTTTCTTCTCACAGAAGCGTTAATGTGCATATCTGAACTTTGTAAGGAAGGAATTATTATACATATATAGCCGTTATATTGTACAAGCGATGCAAAATTGTTAAGGGAATTTGTGCTAACCAGCCTTCCCTGTAGGTTTATGTTTCTGCGCAACTTTAAAAACAATAATTATTGATGGATTGTAACGTATTCAGTGTGATTTTCCTCACATATTGTATTTCAGTTACAGCTACAGTTATAGTTAATAGTTTTTATTTTAGTTATGGCTACAGTTTTTTATAGTTAGAATCATTTCTGAGTTCATTCATTCATATCGAACATTTATATAGCGCCCTTCAAGAAAACTACTCAGAGGCGCTCCCAACTCCAGCACGGCTGAAAAGAACAGTCTTACAGTGAGAAAAGAACATAGGAGAGAAGGCCATAGGCTATTAGTTGTAGCGCATTTTCACGTTCTCATGTTTGTCGATATTGCACATTATTTTTGTAATGAAAATAAAGATGAATTTTCGCACACGCTATTTTCATTTTAGTTATAGTTAATGATTTTTTATTTACAGTTTTAGATATCGCTAACGAAATCATTTAATTTTCGTTAACGAGCAGTTTCGCTGCCGTTATCGTTAATGGGCAATCACACTGAAGGCCATAAAAGTTTGACTGATCCGATCTCAATCGTTTTCCTACAGTCGATTCTGAGTCCATCTGTTAACACTGCGTGGTTTAATCCCTATAATCCAATATGCGAGTATATATGGCACAGGAACGAAGCAAAGCTTTGCTACGTGCAAATGCGCTTGTGATTCTCTTAACGTTAGTCAGGTATATTCATTGCTGTAGAGTAGACTACTTATTTCGTAAATTCAGTAGGGCCTACGCATTGTCGCGACCGTCGCGGAACACAGCATTTTCGCCGATCTTGACGAACAATTTTTAAGCCAGCAGGGAGCATTTATTTGAATCTGTCAGACGCATATTAAACATTGTACAGAAGAAGTTAAACAGATAATAACACAAGCAACTATAACTGACGGTCAAGCACAACCAAATAAAAATAAAAATTTATCAGTTCACAAAATGTTTTTGATCATAACTAAATTTGCGAGAAATTTCTTAAATTGGTGTTCTGTCAAACAAGAACTCGTCACTTTTGATATCCTTCTTAACTGGGGATTGGAAGACATACAGTGACGTCTACTGCTTGGTTTAAAGTGAAATACATGTAAGTTGCTGGCATTTCCCTCACTCCAAACTTTTCAATGAGGCAGCCACATTTTTAAAGCTCCTTCCTTTGAGTTGCAATATTGCTAAAGACACTGGATAAATAACCATGTTCATGCGTCTGCATTCACTGTGACAAGTAATTAATGAAAATTGGAAGTATGTGTGAGAAGTCAGATTGGGACTCTTCGCCGAACCCGTTATGGTGGCTCTGCATTTATTTCTGAAATTGATTCGTAAAAGATGTTTCATTAGGCTCAGAGACGCATAGGCGCACTGGGCGCGCACCTAATGCCCCAAATCTAGGAGGACCCCAAAAGAGTGAAAATAAGTTTCCTCTGTTATAAGAAATAATTTTTTCTACTTTTTAATTATTTTAAATATACCATATACTTTCTGTTTTTCACAGTTCAGCCTTCACATTAAAGTATATTATTGTAATTTTAATTGTTTTGTTCATTTTGGTTAATGATTCATTTTTGTGCAAAAAAACATCAAACTTGTTACCAACAAGTCGCAACCGCTGTCTGCTGCAGTTTACGTGTTGAATGTTTTAATTCAATTCCATTTTATTAGAATCGATTCCAAGGTCTCTGATCAAGTACAGTTGCAAATAAGATCAGTCGGGTATCCTTAGGTACAAACAGCCATGGGTGATCATTAGCCTACATAATAGACTTGTAGTAGGTATCGATTCGCGGACAGAAAAAGCCCAATGGGCGTATCTAGTCATTCCCACTGTAGTAGCATTGATTGTTCAGTGGCGGAGGCAAGCAAAATATCAGTTCACTGAGTGCCATTCCGTCATTTTTCGGTTTAAAACTTATTAGTATTGTTAACCAATAATAGTAATTAAAATTTTTATAATATTAAATATTGATTAAAATCTTGTGCACTGAAACGTTGCTCTGATTCTGGAGCTCCAAAATGAAAGAAGCTTTAGCATGCGATAACTGACCTAAGTGGACAAAAAACTCGATTGACTCATTTTGTAAGTCGTAGACATGTCACTGACCAACATGTAGTTAGTCTAACGGCTTATGCCAATGCAGAAGACAACATCCGCCAATCTCCGTCTTCCACAAACGTGAATGTAGCAATCGTTGATCATTTTGTGCAAACAGGAACATCGTCCCAGCAACTGAGTTTGACATCGCCATTTCTAACGGAAGTAAATTATGAAATGCTGGCTGAAATAACCGAGACTAACCGAACCAATAATGATTTTAACTTGGACCTAAACGAACAGGCACACGGTTCAAACAATGACGATGAAGAGCACGATTTCATCATTCATGTCTATGTCCAAGAAACTGAAATAGTTAGGTCAGCAAACAAGACAGATATTAGCCTACGTATATTGTATTGTATTGTATTTGAACACTTGTTATAGCGCCCCTACCAGATTGCCCATTCAGAGGCGCTCCCAAATCGACTACTGCGCGGACGCTGAATCGGAGTTTAACGCCGAAGCGCATGAGCAATTGCGAGTGAAGGACTTGCCCAGGGTCCCTACGCGACGGTTTTGAGGTTGGATTCGAACCCGCAACCCTCCAGCTGCCAGGCACCGAACATACCCCTACACCACCGCTTGCCTCAGTTGTATTGTATTGTGTTGTATTGTATTGTGTAACGTAATTGTGTTGTGCCAATGTATCGTATTGTATTGTACTCCACGTTTATTTTGCGCAAACGAGCCACCCAGCAGTAAAGATCCGAGAAATTAATCTCTGATAAACCGACCGACCCGATTTTAACTTGGACCTCGAACCCGGGCCGCCGGCGATGAAGAGCACAAAGCTACCAACCCACTCTGAAATAGCCAAACAACAAGACAGCACTCTATACACCTGTAAATATTCTTGCGGTTTTTTTTACTAAAATCAAATAACTTCACATTCCTTGAAAATGGAATCTATAACTAACTAATCAAAATCACAGTGTCAATAACACTCACAAAAAGGCTTCAACTTTGGTTTCTTTTGCACATTATAGGCTAAACACCACCAGAGTCTCATACGCTCAGTCTGTAAGTTCAGAAGGGCCCCAAAAATGTTTTGTGCCTATAGGGGCCCCATTTTCTGTAAACGCGTCTCTGATTAGGATGAGGCTGAGATGTATACAGTACGAGAGAAAAACAATAGGTAGACCACAATTCAAGAATCCAATTGTCATCGTCCAGATAAGCATGCAACTGTGTTTAAGTCTATTTTTACTTAGGTTAAATTAAATTAATTAAATTAAATCTAGGATTAACTCTAATTAAAAATTAAATTAAGGATTAACTCTAGTGCATTGCTTTGGGTCCATCGAGCAATTGGTGAATGTGAGTAATTCCTGTTCCAATCTTTCCTGATCACTTTCTCTTGCGATCACACCTCAAAGCTAGTTGTATGTATTACCTTCAGAAAGACTTTCCAAAAGCCGTGAAGTATTTTACGTTTACATGGTTCATTCAGCTGTAAGTTTGTCTTTCTGGGTTTGCTGGTATTGATGTATCCTACTGCATATTATCCATATTTCGTTTGTCCTTCTTTGTACACCCCATATTCACAATTGTGCGGCTTTTGAAGTGAGGAATTTCTCAGTTCAACGAAATCATACGGCAGCATTGGTCGCTGATGCATTTGAAATTTTCTGTTGTGGTGTTTTCTTTCTTTTCGTTTCCAATATTTATCTGTTTTTTGGCAAGATTCTGGATCTTGGATACTCTTTGCTTTTCAGCTCTTCATCGTGCAGCTTCTCTAGATTATCGTTTTCGCTCGCCAAATATAGGCTACTCGGTGCGGTCAGTAACTCTACGCGTGAAATCGGTTGCGAGTTACCGATTTAGGAAAGTAAGTTCAGAGTCACTTGGAATCCTTGGAAACTATGCTCTCTTTCTCAGTAAATATCCATGACAAGAAACGTCAATCCGTTCCTACAGACGGCATGAAAAACGCAACGTTGCGCGGCAAACCGTGGGGCCATATTGTCCTGCTTACAAATTTATTTTGCGCCTGCATTCGTTCACTGAATGTATACGCGCAAACACTCGGGCGGAGGCGCGGGTGTGTTCTTCTTTGCGTCCCCGGTTTATCCCCCTCCCCTCCTCAGCAGATCTCTCGATACTTCTGTAACTGTGCTATCGATTTGTTTACTTGGACATACGCCTCGTTCTGGCTGTGAATCGATGGCGATTGCTGACCCAGTTTTTTCCTCTCCTGCTTGATTTTCTGCGCGCTTCTCCTCGGTGCATCTTCGGTCATAACCGGTCGCTTGAAGCGCCACTGTGTCATGTCAAGTGACGTGATATACAATGTTTTCGCGCGTCACAGAGAGAAGGAGAGAGAGGGTCTGTTTGCTCTTTGTCCATGTTTGTTCAAGGCTTTTGGCCAATCATGTTCTGGCGTGTACAGCTATGGCACACACTATATATAAAATAGGCTTATATGGTATGTACATGCATTATCTATGCATAGGATGTATAAATAGGTCTATTTAAGGCTAGGGCGCTGATAATTTTGAGATCAAGGTTAACGGCTCCAGTGCAAGTGATTTGCAAGATTTAGGTCTGAGCCTATAGACCTATATAAACAGTTCACAAATAGGCAGGCTATAATAGCCCTAAATATCGTAGTAGGCATATGATAGCCGAACGCGTTAAGGCCTAGAAGGTCTTTAGTCACATATGCCTATTCGCGTTGGGCTTCTGCCGTAAGAGACTTCATACATGTAAGTGTTAAATAGATTCTTTTCGATGGACACAATCCAACACAGTTGGAGATTTACTCTTATGCAGGTACAACACAGCTGAAGATCTCACTTTTGCAGATGGCGGGAGATTGGCTGAGAATGCCTTGGCTATTAATGAAATATAGCAGACGACACTAGTTTGTGAGCGATTTATTTCGGTTGAAAAGATGAGAAGGTTGGATTGAGTTGCGTCGAAAATTCATTGGATTGAATTAGATTAATGCTCTACAGTGCCTTCATTTGATATGTTTTTTTCTGTAAGTCTGATACGATGGCCACTGCAAGTATACGTCATTTTATGCCTAATATTTTTTAATCTGTTCAGCTACAGGCTGCCATGCAAATGATATGTAAAACACGTTTACAGCATTATTGGCGCCAAACAGCGACAGTGGGCCGAACAATTATCATTTTAGCTGTTTTAAATTGATTGCCTGATAATTTTCACTTGATAATGACTTATTCCGTGGCATGCTACATGCGTGCATATAGGCCTACAGTATACACAGTATACAGGCTGCGCTTGTGTCAGACAGCGTTAATATAATTCGGCACGACATATTTATTTCCGTTTTCACACTTAGGCGTTTATGGAACACAGTTTGATATTGAATATTCAAATATCGCAATAAAAATACGCCAAACGAAAATAAAACTTACACAAATTTTAAATTCTAAAAATAACGAGAAAATATGATAAGAAAAATACTTTTTGCTACTATAATAAATGCCATAAATTATATCAATCAATTTCTCCCATGGCTAATGGATGATTGCAATTTCCATTGTTACTTTATCTGACGCTTGTATAAGGGCTACACTATCTATACACGTAACAGAATGGGTTGGCTGTCGGTTTCAATAGTTGCTTGAATCAACATGCAGATTCTTCTTCATCGCCACGTATTGAGGCTACCCACACCTACATGTATACGGGTATAGCTGAGCCTTATTCTTATAGACATTAGTTGGCAAAATACTGTCCGCTGTGCTACATAAGAACAATGCACAACAAAAGGTCTTTTGTTGTCATGTTGTGTTAACTGGTCGCTGTTTTAAAGGGTTGCGTTTATTCTAGGTGGGTCTAAATTTGATTGTAGACGTGCTTACGCAGATCAAGCGGCATTTGGTCGGGCGATCTGTGTAAGTGCAAGAGCACGCTGCTCTGCGGCGCGGTAAGGAGGAATTTGCAAGGCAGATGAGAATGTCTGAGGTCCGGCAGGTGGTGTTTATTTTTACGCATGGCGTAATTGTTTTTCCTCCAGGTACTCGTGTAGCATCGTGCAGACGTTCGGATGCCGCTGGAACGAACAGGAGACGGACAGTCGTTCACGGGAACACAGGCATCCTGCCTCATATGCCATCAGCCAGGACCAACGCCCGTCTCAAAATCCTTCACATCTCGATGAAGGAGGGCTTCGGGGCTGACCTCTGCTGACCCCTCTAAACAGTTGAGGTCAGGAAGAGCGATTCCTGGTCGAAATACGTCGCCTGTGTTTGTATCGATGGATCCTTTAATGCCACTCTCTGCTGTGAATCTCACTGACGCGATATCTCATTCTGGACGGGACCTTCAGAGGGTGCACTGTGGGGCTTATGTTATAAACGTCTTCCTTGATTTAGTATCGGAAGATGTTTTTAATGTAGGCTTCCGCTGTGACACTGTTTCAACACAATTACCCGAGACAGTTGAGCACTCGAAACGGACGTTAATTGATGTCGCTTAGTTAACCTACTTCATTTGAAGTATACCACAGATCTCGTTAGTATGCTAGCAACACGTAAGAATTTCTAATGAGACCATAAGTTAAGTTCTTCTCATCTCTAAAGTTATAAAGCGGTATCTGTAATGTTAGGTCGTATTAAATACTGCAGTTATTCTAATGAACATTTATGATTGATATTTATCAGAAATATGATCAGGTTTAAGCGGTATAAATATCTAAAGATAGGTTGTAGTAAAGGCTGCAGTTATTCTAGTGAACATTTGTGCTTGACATTTGACAGAATATGAGCAGGTTTAAGCGGTATAAATTACTGTTTCTGCAATTTGTGAAGTGTTCGCACAGTCAATAAATATCATCGACTACTTTTGGCCAAACTGAGGGCAGCCATTAGCATCATAATAGTTGATAAGGGCTCAAGAAATACACGCTGTATAATTATTATAATATGCAGAATGTTAAGAAAGTCTCCGCTAGAAAGAACATTAAAGTTATGTAGACTATTCTATGTAATGGAAGTACTTTGTGTGCATTAAATAAGCAAGAAATTGCTGTGTTTATCTTAAATGTCATCGTTGTAATTTATCATCATGACCACAATCGCGATCATTTTATTATCATGGCTCGTGACTATTTTCATGGCCATAACCGTGATCAACATTTTATTATCATGACCGTCATGACTAGGCCATATAGCTACATGTATTTTCTATTATCAGCGTCATAGTCACGATCGTCATTGTCATACTGTAGTAGTTCTGACAATAACATCACCATCAAAAACATCACCGACCAGCATCATAACCATAACCATAACCATCAATTTATTGTTCCAAACATTGGCAAATTAACATTTCGCTGTACAAAGAAGAAAAATCTGTTGGTAACAAAAGGGAACCCAGAAGGGACCAGGGTCCCGCTGGTTAGGGCACCTATATACGCAGTCAGTTGCTAGATGGTTAACAGAGGTTATCCAGATGTATCTAGTACAGAGCATTCATGATATAAGTAAAGTACATGTACAATTTTAACGTACTAGTACAAAGTATTAAACCTTAACTAAGCAAAAATAAACAGAATAAGGGGTTAGAACCCAACTAATCGCTCTGACGAATTAACCATAGGCGTAACTGATGTTTAAATAGCTTTAGATTTGAGATACTGCGAAGGTCTTGGGGTATTCTGTTCCATTCCACTGGAATGGTCACAACCCAAGTAATCTAATGCAAGACCCAAACTGGAATTCAATGCGATTCTCAGATTGTCGAAGTATTAGTAGATGGCACTGCACGAAAGTCATCTCAGCTTCTAATACATAAGAAGTACCTGGGGTCAAATAAGGACATCCAACCGCATGTGTAGGCCTACAAGTAACTATAGCTAGGAAATTCGCGGATAAGAGGTCCCACCTCATTCCCAAAATCTAACCACAGGATGACTGTGTATGCGGATTTCTTTCTCTCCTTCTTACTTGATGAACTTTAGTCGTAGCCGAGGTACAATGGTCATTCCAGCCTCGTACATGAGTCAGCAGGTGGATCAGTACGTTTGATAGGGCGGGGTAAACATGTTAGCACTTCCAGCTGGTAATGTACTGCCTGCAATAAGTGAATTCTGTTGCAAAATTGTGAGGGCGTTGAAAACAAGTGGATGGGGTGTAGCCTTAAATTCTTGCCTGCCAGTCTCCCACACGCTTCGAACCACTCCTTAACCTTTAAAGCAACCGCAAGACCGACTGGAATGTACGCTGTGTGTGGGGCGCGGTGGTGTAGGGGTATGTTCGGTGCCTTGCAGCCGGAGGGTTGCGGGTTCGAATCCACCTCAAGCCGTCGCGTAGGGACCCTCGGCAAGTCCTTCACTCGCAATTGCTCATGCGCTTCGGCGTGAAACTCCGATTCAGCGTCCGCCCTACATGTAGTCGGGAGCGCCTCTGAGTAGAAATCTTGAAGGGGCGCTATAACAAGTGCTCATACACACATACATGCAGTATACAGTAGTCGTTTTAACTGTACAGGTACTAGAAAGGCCAACAGAAAGCTATGCTACTGTCGGCATTCATATAAAACTAATAAAGCTGGTTAATAAAAACAGCATTCTTTAAAGGGATGTGCCGCAAACTAGATACATGTACCATGCACAAATGAAAGAGACCTGCACAATCTGTGTTTCAAGAGACAGTATTTATTTATGGCATAGTCTTAATTTTCATAGCTTTACGGTGCTGCATATTGTTCAGTCATAACATAACAGGTTGTATGCCAGTTAATAATGCCCGTTGAGTGTTCTCTCCTTGAGGCTGATATGCTACTGGCGGCATTCATATAAAACTAATAAAGCTGGTTAATAAAAACAGCATTCTTTAAAGGGATGTGCCGCAAACTAGATACATGTACCATGCACAAATGAAAGCGACAAGGTTGAGCCGACGTCAATGACCTTGGCAACCAGCCAAAGATGCCGGTAAACACTGAAATCTGCGGCAATATAATTATGTTTTTTCAATTACTGTTTAACAAAAGGTAGCAATATGACAAGGCGTGTTGATTGTTTTCCTCATTGGCGTCATAATACGCTGCTGGTCACTGTCACAGAAAATGTGCGCAGTTATCAAGACTTGGCATTTGTCTTGTGTTAGTATATAAGAGACCTAAGGCAGAGTTTCGTGTCAGTGTGCAAGCATGCGCGTCATTTGAAACGGGTGTAAGGGCAGCGGCGTGCGGAATCTTGCTCAAAATAGAGCAACTATAACTTTTTGCTATAGTACAGAGGTAGGTCGAGCGTAAAGAAACTGTTTCTTTGGGTGAAATTCACTCACAGGGCAAATGGTTCTGTGTAATAGCAAACGACCAGTGGTGTTATGTACCACATGACATGTAGGCAAGGTACCGTATGACAAGTGGTCCGATGGGTTTGGTGGTCCAGTGTTTCATAGAAAATGAGGTTTTCAAAGTGACCTAAGAGATAAGTCAATTGGTATCAATCAATCATTTTTGCGTCAATGCTATGCTGCCTTCGATCATGTCACAGTGGCTCAGCGCTCTCTTGGAAAATGTTTTAATTGATGATACGATATTTTAAACAGCCTATTCTTAATAGTCGACATGATCAAGTTAGAGGCGTTGAATATATATCAATCATCATCATCACTACTTATCCTCTGTCTGCTCCTCCTGCATTAGCTCTGTCTCTTCCTCGCTCTATTCATTCCATACACCATTATTAACGGCACCACTATCAGTACATGTAGCTTCAATTTGAATGTCGCCATCATCATCGCCATTCCATATTCTTGTTCCATCTTCTATCATCTCATCATCATCGCAGTTGTCGCTGTCGTTAGAATAATCGCAATCGTCATCATCATAATTCTTCTTTCCTCCATCATAGCAGTCATCATCATCATCATCATCATCATCATCATCATCATCATCATCATCATCATCATCATCATCATCATCATCATCATCATCATCATCATCATATATTTATCTAATAGTGATAGTTACGACATGTTCAGTTCTAATATCGTCACAATAGTTTTCGTCATCATCTTCGTTGTCGTAATTATCATTATCAACATAGGCATAGGCATGATAATTAAATTCTACGTGATTCTATTGAAAATACAGGAATGCATCAATACGACATGAAGTTCCATTTCAAATCGTTTCATAATATTAATTACTGCAAACTGCAAAGTGACTGCGAGTCAGACAACTGAAGCTACAACGCAAAGTATGCAGTCATAATACAGTGTACACGAGGGACTTCTCAATTTCCTTGACTTTAGGTAGGCCTACGCCGCTTTCAATGCGGTACATTTATAAAGATGGCGCCACAGGTGACGCACGTGATCGTGAAGAACGTGAAGAGGAGCAGACGATCGAGCACTAGCGCCACCTTGCGCCACTCCGACTTGTAGGAGTTGTCGACCTCGGTGCTTCTGTAGTTTTGGTGAAGTTCTTCGTTGATCTGACGAACGTTCGTCAGTAGTTCCCAGAGAACCCCGTAGACGTCTGGTCGATCGATGACGTCTATCTAAAAAGAGCGACAAGTTTGCGGACACCATCGACTGTTTTTAAAAGTTGTACTTGTAATAACAGATTTACATGACACCTCTCAAAAAGAGATAATCAGAGACCTGTCAACATAAAACCAGGATCCAAACAAACATTTGTAGAAATAACAAATTAACAATAGTTGTCTACCGTCTACATGTACGTATACAGACTAAAGTAATACTGGGCACCTTTCATCGGCAATACTCTTCCATTGATCAAGACTTGCACTTCTGAGTAAATATATATTAAAAAGGCGCTCAATAAAATTGCTAAATGAATGAGTTACATAATGAAACGTATTAGGACTTATCTGTAGGCAGTTTGCGGAAATCCTAATGCCTGTAATGTATCTAAATTCGCAAACCACAATAATTATGGAGCATAGGTATAATTTCCGTACAGTGATTACTAATTACTATGTAGATTACTACTAATTACTATGTAGATAGTGTGACAATTAAAAAGCGGTTAGCGGTTAAAAGTTTGACAAGTAAAATATGAATCTGCCGATTTTATATTAGGCCTACGTCCTATAACTGTCTGCACATGAAAAGGTACAGAAATAGCGGTATGAAAGAAAAAGATAGGAAAGAGAAAGAGAAAACGAGGAAAGAGAGCAAAGAGAAAAAAGAAAGCGAAAAGAAAACGAGTAGAAAGAGAAAAAGAAAACAGAAAGAGAAAGAAATAGCGACAGAGAAACTCCTATAATAATATAACACAGAACAAGAGGAAGTTAATTTTTGGTTAGGCTATTTTATATTTAGGTGAGATTAGACCACGGCACCTAGCCCAGGTAGCTACGTTGGTAAGAGCGTAGGCTGCGCCTCTGTGAAAGAGAGCATGCTTCCCGATGCTGGCTTTTTTCTGAGATTTAAATCTCGGGCTAGCACGGTCTAAAGGACAGGGACCTTAAATGGCTTAGTATCCATTCAAAAGGGCGAGCGGTGGTGCAGGATCTAACCCGATCAATTCATTGAAAACCGAGCAGGGTCAATGAGGCCACACATAAGGTCGCTATAGAAACATTACAATGGTTCCTCCTGTTCGATTGAACTACCTGCTGTAGAAGGATGCGACGTTGTTCTGAGTTTGATGAGTGATTTCGGAATCTTCTGGGTGAATGGGAAGAGTCGTAACTCTGGCTGTGCGACAGTTGATTCTGCAGGAGAAGGGAATTGGTACAGTTGGATTCACTGGCGGTGGCTCCGTGGTTCAACAGGGAGATCCGTCCGTCCACTCCGCATCGACCCACTGGACTGTAGTAGTCTTTGTCCTAGACACAGTTGCAGAAACAACCGATCCACACCTTAACCAACTACAGAATCAACAGCCAACGTACCTACTGATTATACCAATGGTATGGGGACACTCAGGCACGAAGAGCAGAAGATCAGCATTGACGCAGGATCACTTCCCGATACTCTACCAAAGGTCGCCACGCAGCCTTTCATTCGCTAGGTGGCGTTGGTAATATGAGGAGTAGTAGTACAGATAGGCGCCTTGTATGGCTGCCATACAGTTAAATGCGACTCTTGTATTAACTTGTAATCATCCGTTCATATTGTGACTTCTAATCTTCTGCGGTGTGTTAGTTTGAATTAATAATAAACACGAATAAATATATTATATGCCTTCAGCCAGTGTAAGTGCCAGCAGCTGTACCTAACACCAGGAGTGTACATTAAAACAACCATATAAATGTAATATAAATCCGGTAAATGACATTTCAACCGCTACTAGACGAAGAGTGTCACAATATCTGTGATGCAGAATTCTAGAAGACGATAACTGCGACAAGGATGATAACAGGTGATAATGCAGATGAAAAAGAAGCAGTCAATGATGCAGACGCTGATAATTATGATGTAGATGACGAAATAGAAGAAGAAAATAAGAGAAAGCAGATGTTGATTACAAAGAGAAAGAAAGAGGAAACTAATAGGAAGTATATAGACACTATAGAAACATCAGGTGATGAAGATAATGACGACGATGACTATGTTGGTGGTGATGATGGAGACGATGATGATGACGATAACGATGTGCTTACAGGATATGTTGGTTGTGGCGCTGTGTCCAGTCTGACAATGCGGGCGAGCCAAACAATGACGAGGCGACGCAGCCACGGCGGGACCTGGTGACCGTGCTCTCCACTGAAGTGCAGTTTCATTATGATGACCGTCATTGCCGTTGACATCGATAGCAGAAATATCGTCGCACCAAAGAACTGACCTATAACATTCAATGACATCCTCCATCAGCGCCCTCACCTTTCATGTAGTGCCTTCCTCTATTTATACTGGGAATTGCCAATTATTTTTTTTATAGCGCTGAGGTCCTGATACATTCATTCTGCTTGCTTATCTCCAGCGGTTGTCCTCAGTGACTCCTCACATCCTCACTTACGTTATCGGCTGCTTTATCATCATATTAATCCCAAGTCTTACATCTTATATCGCCTCTTATTTTTTATTCATTCTCTATTCAACTTCTTACATGATTTGTAACATGTTGCGTTTTGACAACATGACTTTTGAATATACGAATATACATACATATATTAGATAATTAATGGAAGAACAGTCATGATTAGAAATATTGAACCTTCCAGTTGACATTAGTTTTATATTTTGTAGGCCTACTCTCTTTATTATTCTGTTGAATCGTGACAGTTGCGGTGTCAACTTGAGTGCTAATGATAAACGAATATAATAATAGTAATTTATTTATGCTGTACAAAACTGCATTCGATTTAAGATCATCCTGTAGTGTAGTTCTAAGTGCAGACTGATAGAATCTAATATCTTCCTTCAGATCTGCGTGTTCTTTTAGCCAGAAACTCTGAATACATCTTTACACGAATCTAAAAACTGTCCTGTTCTTCATCGCCGGAGTTGGGCTGGGACTGCCTACTGCCTATAGGAGCGCCTTTGAGTAGGTTATGTTGGAGGGGCGCGATATAAGTCCTCTGAATGAATGAATGAATGAATCATGATGCAATTCAAATTAACAGATGAATTGTATTATTTGAAATCTAGGCGGAGTTGCAGTTCAGAAAACTTTGTTTTTCACATTGAGAACATAATATTTTCACCAGAATGCGACCATTTCCCAGGTCCACCACATGCGTATACCGCCGAACTTACCGATGAGTGGTACAACCTCCGAAGTAGCAGGGATAGTCTCGGCAATCAGCAGCTGGTAGACAGTCATTGCAAGGAGAACGGTCACTCCGAGTGAGACCTTCTCACCAGACTCCGGTGGAAGACAGAAGACGAGGACTCCGATTCCCATCAGAAGGACACAGGGAAAGACGAGATTGTAGGTGAAGAACATTGGCTTCCGACGAAGGATGATCGTGTAGGTCACGTCAACGTATGGCTCCTCGCAGCAGGAATATATCTCCACGTTTCTTAACACACAAAACAAACGGTGTTACAAAACAGGGAAAGGAATCAACTGGTTCAGAAGCCGATGGCTAGACAGAGCACACGGTTGTGCTAATGGTCGAACGGTTATTCAGCTGCAGTTACTTCTGTCACAGTCTAATGTCTGAGAAAGCGCTTTCAGCTAAGGCAAATCCAATGTCTAGCCAGATCTCATGACTGCCAAGGCCGTTGACGTCGACCCTACCTTAGTGGACAACTTCAGCTAAGGCAAAATTATATATATGCTCATCTGTCATAAACATACACATCTATCACCATTAGGCCCAGAGACGTTGTTCGGCGGCTAAGACGCAAACACGACAACATTGACTTAACAGTCGGACATACCTTCTTCACAGGTTCGTCGACTCGACAAATAAGACTTGCTAATTTCGCAACAAGCACCGGGGTTCAAATCCCAGAGCTGCGATTCGAATGTCCCCAGAGATGGCGCATTCTTCACATGATCAGAAGGGCATTTACTTAATAAATTCTTCCATTTGTTTAATCGAGACTTCCATTTGGGATACGTTCTGTTTACAATTACATTATTTACACAACATTGAAATCGTCCCTATAACCAGATCAACGCCAAAGATTGTCAGTATGTACAGGCATACTAAAAGGCAAGGCAAGACAGACACAGACGAACAGAATCAAAGAATCAAAGTTATTAAACATATAATCAGATTTATAGTGAGAGAAGAGAGAGAGAGAGACAGAGACAGAGAGGGAGAGAGAGACAGACAGACAGACAGAGGAGAGAGGCAGGCAGACAGACAGACAGATAGAGACAGACGAGACAGACAGACAGAGAGAGAGAGAGACAGAGACAGAGAGACAGAGAGAGACAGAGAGACAGAGAGAGAGAGACAGACGGTCAAAGACAACCTAGCAGCAGGCATTCCGACGAGATCCCATTCTCCGCTGATGGTGTACTTGGTGAGGTCTCCGTTTTCCTTGAGATTGCGTAGGTCAAGTTGGAACCCGTCGTAGGTCCACGATCCGAACTTCAGCGGACACCTCTGTTCGTCGAAGGGAAAGTAGGTGACGTCGATCTTGCAAGAACTCTTCGTCATCGCTGGGATGACCCAGAGAACCTCTCCATCGCTCGATACAATGGCATTCGTCTCTGGAAAGATCTGCGTCGCTGGCTTCGTTTCATCGACGCTAAACGAAACACGAAACCACGAATTTCTCCGCATGGTTTTCTCGTAACACTCGACAGGTGGAGCAATCTTAGCGCGGCTAGAACAGCCATGAATATGAATTGTCTTGCAAAGCGAAAACACTATAGAGACCTGAACATGGTGTGATGATTCCTTGCCTTGTCTAACCTTTTCTTATCTTACTTTTAACTTAACTTCACTAACTCTGAATGTCTTTGAAATTCTGTCAATGTATGTATGGATGGATGGATGTATGTATGCATGCATGTATGTATGTATGTATGTATGCATGTATGTATGTATGTATGTATGTATGTATGTATGTATGTATGTATGTATGTATGTATGTATGTATGTATGTATGTATGTATGCACTGTATGTATGTATGTTTGTATGTATGTATGTATGTATGTATGTATGAGCACCTGTTATAGCGCCCCTTCAAGATTTCTACTCAGAGGCGCTGCCGAGTACAGCGCGGACACTGAATCGGAGTTTCACGCCGAAGCGCATGAGCAATTGCGAGTTAAGGACTTGCCCGGGCCAAGGGTCCCTACGCGGCGGCTTGAGGTGGACAACCCGCAACCCTCCGGCTGCAAGGCACCGAACATACCCCTACACCACCACGCCAAAATGATAGGTTCTCGCGTCTGAGTGATAGTAAGTAATATAATTATAAGCATAATAGACATCAGACACCTACTTTTTCTTTAAGCAATATCAACCTAACTTTAAAAAATGTAGACCATCACATCCGTGACAATAAAGATGAAATGGATTCATTACTTGCGGCTATAACGCATGGTATTATTATTTTCTAACTTCTTCTATGGCGCCGGTTTCTAAAGCACAAGACATCAACAGATGACGAACCTAAATCAAGCCGCAAATCGAGTCAGTGTCCAGAGAATCGGTCAAGTTCTACAAAAGACCAGGACACAGCCTACATGTATAATGGATAAGGAATTTGAAAGAGCCAAGTTTTAAGTTGAGAACGAAATGGCATAAGCGACTGAACAGATCGAACAGATACAGAACAGATAATTATAGGGACAGACACAGGGAGAGAGTTTTAAGACATAGGTCCAGCAAACAAAAAACCTCGTGCATGAAGAACAGTTCTAGTGTTATATATGACCACAAAACGATAATTGAATGACTTGGTCCGAATTAAGGCAATAGGTTATCAGGCAAGGCATAATGTTATCTGATATATAGGTTTTAGGCCTTCTGATACAATTCATATCTTCTACTGTGCACGAAGTTCTAGGTCATTTAGTCACTCTCCTGCATCTGGCCATTCGCTTGCTTTAGATTTACGTATTTGACACTGATATGTAACTGATATCATAGCCTACCTGTTGTACAAGACTACATCGGGTACCCAAATTCTTGACGACGGGATGTGGACGCGCATAAGCCCAGGGTAGGAAGATACATTCCACACGAGGTGAGGATCTGCCCAGTGCTACAGAAAACATAAAAAGTGACACTTGGTCAAAATGAATGGCATTGCAATTTCCTAAAATCATGATTCCACTAGATTACATTACATTGTACTACGAACACATGTAAACGTGTAAAGGAGCCATAGGCTATACTTGCACGATCAGATTGTCGTGCATATAATAATGACGGAGGTGTATTTGTGAATCATCGAAAGGTGAACTGAATGACCTTGCGAAAGCTAATTCTATCCATGAACAATAACATATTGTTGGTGCATTACACTTCTATAATAAATCGCTACATTGTTCATCGCACCAGCTGTCACTTAAAGTACAATTCTTTGGAATGGAAGTAGCAGAAATTTCTATATAAATGGTGGTTTGAAAATGTGTAGTGGTTTGAAAGTCCTTCAAATTGCTCACAAATCTATTTGCATCCGCTGTTCGGGAGCGCCTCTGAGTAGAAATCTTGAAAGGCGCTATAGTGCTCACATACATACATACATACATACATACATACATACATACATACATACATACATACATACATACATACATACATACATACATACATACATACATACATACATACATACATACATACATACATACATACAAAGTTCACTTGAAGAGCAGTAGGTAGCGGGATCGCTTCCCGCAAATGGCGCGTTGGAAAAATGAGATGTAGGACGTGATGGGCGCCTCGCATGGCTGCCGTATACAGTTAAATTTCGACTCCTGTAATAACTTGTGATCATCCGTTCATACTGAATTTGTAATCATACTGCGTAATTGTCAGAATGAAAATATTAAACGAAGATTATTATTTTATTATTATTTGCATCCAGTTACTTAAAAGTTAAAATTAAAGTACGTGTTGCAGCATTTCATTGTAGAATGGAACAAATGTAAACTATAAGTTTGGTTACGACCTAGTTACAATCTAGAGCGATGTACTTACAAATTGGAACCATGCGTTCACCTGCAAGAACTGATTCTTTTCATCCTGAAAGTAAAAATTACAAGAATACAATAGCATTTGAAAAGAACGCCTTCATCCTTTCTACGCAAATGAATATCGATTTGAGATTTAAATTTCACAACCACCTTCAGTGATATTTTGACATGTTAGAGTTCGAAGTATTATAGCCACAAAAATTCCAGCAATTAAGAACAGCGATAATTACAGGCCTATGAGAACTAGATTGAAGGGTGATTATCCGTTTTATCTCTAGATGGACCGATTGATTTGTCTTCCTATAAAAGAATGAACCTAAGATGAGACGACTGAACACAACAATGAACAGCTTAATTTATTTGTAAATTAGTAAAGAATGATTGGTTGCCTGGAAGTTAAATATATAATGATCGATCATCAATCAATTATCGATCTATTTGATTGATGTTGTAGCTTTAACTTTACCAGGTCACGTATCTGAAAGAGCGCCACACCCATTTGCACTTGGACGACATCTGAGAGGTTCTTGACTGGTCTGACCGCTGGATCGTAGTCGATCAGAATATCCTTCAGCAATTGATATTCGTTGTGTGATCCAGTCACTCCTTCGCAAGAAATCAACTGCTATTACACTCTGATCAATTTAGTAATATTTTTAATTTTATTTCAAAATGTCTGACATGATTATGTCACAAATGTCGCCATGTCTCTTAGAACATTACTCGGTTCCTCCTTGTGCGACAAAATTACTTAGCTTGGAGTCTGACTAGGGTGTGACAAGGATGACTATAAAAAGACAATCATTTGAGTCAGAGTTTAGTAACAAAAGAAACAATGCAGTAATAATTGTAATGATGATTTCGGCTTTATCACATCACCCTATGACTCTTCTAGACCAATGATTCTCAAAATATGATCCGCGGAACGTGGATACGGGCCATGAGGTACTCCTTTCCTTATACAACGAGACGTTCTATTGTCGCTGTTTTCTACATACCTTATTACATCTATTCTGTGGTGTTGCTGACATTCTATCCTTGTCACAGTTTCAATATAACCTTGGCGGAATATTACTTAATTTCTGATAAAATCGTTGGGCTTTTAGGTAGAAAGAAGGTTGTCAGCTGTAAATTTTGTTCCGGTAAAGTGTCCTTCTTCGCGAAGACTTTCGAGACCCACTGCTCTAGACTTTATGATGCTAACGGGAAAACAGGCACTGAGGCTGAACACTAAACAACGCCAAACAACGATTCACTGCGGACGAAGGCGAGGATTAAGATGATGGATGACGCAGAAAATGATGACGAAAGATGATGCAGAAGAAAATGATGAAGATTAAGATGATGTAGAAGAAAATAACGACGTTGAAGATGATGCAGAAAAAATGACAATGATGCAGAAGAAAATATGACGTGGATGATGCAGAAGAAAATTGACGATTAAGATGATGAAGAAGAAAATGATGACGATTAAGATGATGCAAGATGATGATGCAGAAGAAAATGATGACGATGAAAATGATGAAGAAGAAAATGATGACGATTAAGATGATGCATGATGACGATTGATGCATAAGAAAATGATGACAGAAGAAGAAAATATGATTAAGATATGAGCAAAATGAAGAAAATGATGACGATTAAGATGGTAGCTGACGCATAAGAAAATAATGACGTTGAAGATGATGCAGAAGAAAATGATGACGATTATGATGACGCAGAAGAAAATGGTGACGGCGAAGATGAGTGAGATGCAGAAGAAGATGTCGATGAAGATGATGTATGTTGCAGAGGTAGATGATGACTACGAGAAATATGAGGATATTGAGTCTCTTTTGAAAGTGTATAATAAAATAAGAAAGGTACATAACACGATGTAACACGAAGAGGCGTAGAGGAAATATAAAGACGATTCGGCGGTACAGCCTCGAATGACTCTGAAGACCGATCTGCCTTAATTTCAATTTCTTAGATAAAGTGATCGTAAGTGAATGAGTGCAAATACATGCATCGCACTCATTATCCAGCAGCATGCCCATCAACATTTGAAAATCTGTGTCCTACATGGAAAAAGCGATGACAGATAAAGATGGTGGATGATGCACAGATAATGAAGAGTGGCGTCATTGGAAGTTGGAACCTGCCGAAGGGCAGAGAACTTAAAGAAGAAGAAGTCCTACATGGGTATCATATTGTCATGCCTTCATGGTAGGGTTATCATACTGGAACTATATGAATCATTATTAAGCGAAACAGCGTGAACATGATTGATTTCAAATAATTTCGATTAGTCAATTTTGCACTGCAACGATGCGTGAAGCTAACGCACTAGGAGCGTTAACTCTCCGCTCTTCCGAAAATAACTGACTTCAGATTCAATTCGTGCATTCGCAGATTTCATGCCACTTCAAGCGGAACAATAGACTACAGATCGTGTAATTAGAAACCGAAGAAAAAGAATCAGCTGAGCGGCAGATTATTGAAGGTGCAATGGGGGTCAGCGAAGCCCAGCGCTCAAGCAGAACGGTCACAAGTGATTAGTTCTTCCATCGCTCGATGCAGGACAACGCTAACTGGACCAGATTTAATTGCATTTCAGGCATAATAATGTGGGGCGCGGTGGTGTAGGGGTATGTTCGGTGCCTTGCAGCCGGAGGGTTGCGGGTTCGAATCCACCTCAAGCCGCCGCGTAGGGACCCTGGGCAAGTCCTTCACTCGCAATTGCTCATGCGCTTCGGCGTGAAACTCCGATTCAGTGTCCGCGCTGTAGTCGGGAGCGCCTCTGAGTAGAAATCTTGAAGGGGCGCTATAACAAGTGCTCATACATACATAATAAGAACCTGAGACGAAATCCCTAATAAGAAATTTAAAGAGCACAGTATTATTATTATTATTCGTATTGGTATCACAATAGGAATCAACATGGATACATTAGGCTATTCAGAAATACTAGCAGTATTGTTGTACTATTATTAGTTGGCTTATAATAAGGTACTTTTAATTCAGCGCTGTGCATGTCGCTTCGTATTTAGTTAGTCATCTAAACACTTAATATTGTCATCTAAACACTTAATATATACTGTGTCTTCAGTACTGCATAAAAGCGCTGCTCATAACAGCACGCCTACGGTTCAACACTGCTGCATACTGCAGCAAATCTTTGAATTTTGTCGAAAGATGTGATTGCGAGGTATCTATTTTTAAAACTGTATCTTTACAATGATTGTTAAAGGTCTTTTCCAAAAGTCTAAGTACTGTTGTTCTATAAAATCTAGATAGGAAAAGTTGAGGGATGTGTTTGATGTCTCCGCGTTCCTCTGTTAACTCTTTGGATATGACATTATATTCACATTGGCAATTAGCCTTCAGCCTTTGAAAGTGTTATTGATAGTTAGAAAATGAGGTGAAATATTGTGGCGTAAACAGGATTGCTATGTGTTGCAAAAATAAATAGTGCAGTACGGACCAGGAACTATGAACATTTAGCCAAATATCAGTACTGAAACAGACGCCATTGTATTTGTATACGTGTGTGCGACCGCCCACCGGTGGTAACTATTTCATATGAGTATCATTTGTTTACAAGTGAACTTGTTGTTCTCAATGAACTCTAACATGAATTTGGTTAGCATGCATAGCCTTCGAAGCATAGAAGGTGCCTGAAATTGTTCAGTTGTATAACACAGGTTAAATTGTTTAAAGTCTTACATTAGAACCAATCCTGCTTAGAAAAATCACACTTGTCATCTAAGTCTTATTTTAATTGCCAGTAGATACACAGTGTTACACACATCTGGCTGGGTGAAAATTAATAGCTTACCTAGTCAAATGATTTTGATTATTGCTATACCTCGTACCAACTGGCTTTCTCGTTGGTTGATAGGTAACTGTGAAATTTTCTAGCCCTATCTATCCGCTCTATCTCTGATATTATATTCTAGACTCGAGACTCTTTCAACATGCCCTCCAATCTTATCATTCCGGTCTTCCTGGCCTATTAAATTTTGACCGGACTTAATCCAAAGGAGTGCGTCTGCAGTTTCACTTCAATTGATGGACGCCTTGTACCTTATGAAATCAGCGTTATAGAAGTTTGCATTATATTAAATCTATTCTAATATTAACATTTGTAAACCGCTTTTCATAGCAGAGCTATCCAGAAGCGCTCTCAGCGTGACAGGCCCGTTAAAAGAGAAAGGTCTTTAAGCAGCGAAGAGATACAGGTGAATTGCAGAGGTACGGTACGATTCGATACGATAATGCTACGCCAAAAGTAACGAAAGCTTAGTGCAACTCTTTCATACGACAGAAACTAAGCCATATGATCTTAACACGTGTTTACTTTCAAACATTTTTTAGAGAATCGGTCTAAAAGTGTGGACTTAGGCTCAAAACCCAATGTTGAGGTCGGCTCATCGGCAATCAATGCAAAGACTTCCATGCAACAAGTGTTGTATACGACTATTATAGGCTGTTTACTTTAATGCATGTCCAGTTTTGTCCACGTGTGCACTTAAGGCAACATCCACATTATTTTTAGGAAAATAACCTAAACAAATTCAGACAAAGTTTGTCTGCATTACTTTTAACACAGTATATAACTTCCACCATCATCGCCAATCATCCACCATCATCTGCCTCAGGCTCCTCTATCCATCACCCCAAGGCTTTCCACTCGAAACTAAAGTCTCTCCTTTTCAAGAACTCTTATCCTGACTCATCTGATCCTGTACCTTCCAATCCTCGACCTAAACGACACCCGCCTTAACATCTGCTGTGCCCTCTGATCCTCTGGAAACCGGACTCGGACCTCCCTCGGACTACTCTTTTGGACAACCCCTCTGACTAGACGCAGCGCTCGTGAATAAGCTGGTGCCCTGCACTTGGCTTTCGAGTGGCGCTTTAGAAGTTTGGAGATTACGATTACGATTATATAGGCCTACTTCGTTGTCAAATGATGTTCAAGGCCTCAAGAACACTGTAACTGATTGGATTTAAAGCAACCTAGCCTAGGCCTATATGGAAATTTAGTTGGCATTCAAGAAACCTTGACACTAAATTGATGAACATCTAAAATATTTGCGCTAGCTGAAGAAAGTGAGGATAAACCCATAGATGAAGTACACGATCTCTTAGGAATAACGCCTTTATATTATATCCATTAAATTGTTCAAACTGTATGTTAGATTTTCAAAACGTTCATGAATTGATAGGTAACTTTGGTATACATTAAAAATCAGCTAAAATTTTCTAAAATTTACAATACGCTACTTTCTGACACTGTTATTAAAATGTTGCGATATTTGACTTACTTTTTCCAGAATGCATGACTAAAATCCATGAGCATCGAACAAACGCAAAATACCAGGCCTTGAATTTTTCCAATGCCATCTTGTATCATATCCAGAACTAAGTCCATGTCCGGCAACGCGCGACCTTTTAAAAGCCCATCGATCCTTGGAAACCAACAAAGCTATGGAAAGCCGTTGCCACATTTATTTAGCATCTCCGCTGTCGCACAACTCAAGGGATTCCATACAGGATCTGCTGGGCGTCAGTTTAGACAGAAACGACTGGCCCTTGGGAACGCTTGGGCGCACGAAATGATATCATAGAGATGGACGGGCGGGCGGACGGACGGACGGACGGAGGGAGAGCCGGCCGTCAGGCGGGAGGACGGCCGGGCGGGCGGATGGACGAAAGAGAATGCTGAAGCAGTCTCACCAAGGACGACAGACTTTTCTCGTGCTTACAAGCGACTCACTTAACCAACTTTCACAGATGCTTAATCTAATCTTATATATAATGCTTATTACGTTATGTAACGTAGTGTAACGTAAAGTAACATTTTATAGTATAATATAGTTCGATCTAATATAATCAGGGCCGGATTAACCAGTATGCTCGATATGCTTTAGCATGGCCCTCCCCGCTTACAGGGGGACATGGCTGTATACAATACATTTTCAATAATACAATATAGTACAATACAACTGTATTTGATATTGTCCTCCTTCCAAAATTCAGAAGTGCACATGACCTAATGACAGATCATCGATGACGCAGTGAAATTGAGTGAAGTATTTGTTCAAGACCCCTACACAGTAACTGCCTCGAACGAGGCTCGAACCCGTAGCCTACTCTCCGCGTAACAGGCCGAGCGCTGTAACCACTAACCAATCGGCCATCGTAATAGCAATGTACTCGTCGGAGACCCTGGCACTGCAGGGGGAATCAGTGAACTTTAGGTGCAAGTCTGAGCATTTTGCATAAGTTATCAAACTACAACGTTTTCATGCAAATCCATTGAATGTAGAAATCGCGATTCGGAACACTCTTGAAGCCGCACTAAACATTACCATACAGCATTTTTATTCATCTACTGTTCAAAATAAACGATACTAACCTAGTGGTTTAACTGTGGGAACTCAAAATTCCACCTTATGTTCATGTTCCAAAATAGCATGCATTAAGGTCAACGTTTTAATCATTCCTAGAACCAAACGCTGAATAAAGTATGCAGTCGAAGTATAATCACTGTCCAAATAAAAATATAAAAATCGCATAAATTTTCACCAACCGCATAAAACCGGTGCAGCACATACACAATGTCTACTCTATCTGAGAATTAGATAGGAGTAGAAAATTACCTATGCTGAGGCGTTGAAAATAGGAGATTTTTCAGGATCATAATCATGCGGTGCACTGCAGTCCAATAGGCGACCTACTCTTTTAAAGTCCATTAAGTTAAACTACGTATATATATGTATTTGATCCACAGACCCCTTAAATTATCAGAACAGTGGCGCTCAGCCTCGGTGCTTGAAACTTGGGTCCATTGTCAATTTTCACTTTTTACACAAAAAATGAACGAAGAGTCCGATTTCGATAAACTTTTATGTTTTGTTTGTCTCGACGAGAGCTACATATGTGAAAACTGTTGACACCAGATTCTGGTTTGTTCAAGGTCAATTCTAGGTCAGAAAAATTTAATCTAGCAAAAGTCATAGAAAAATTACAAGATCTCGGCCAATAATGGTTAAAATCGGTTTATTCATCACCACCCATCTACTACTATTATTACGCACTTTAGTAGCTTAGAAACTTAGTTATAGTTCCCATTTTATAACTGTGCGTAACTTGAGAGACAAACATCTTTTATATAAATTCCTCCTTAAATACAACACACACCACGACTCCATCAATAAACTCTGCCACTGCAGTGCCAGGACCAAGTTTGGAGAAAGAAGGAGGGCGACGCTAATTATCTTTGTTATGATACCGAGTCGTTAAACAGCAACTAATCACTCCATCAATACCCATCTGCGCATACCTTTAGAGTATAGCCCTTTAGAGTCCAAAACGGTTACGATTTTGAATAGCTTCCGAAAAGCGGCGGCTGCGGCGCTATGCCAATATTATTTATTCGTATATATTCGTTTTGTTGAGAAAAACAATCTGACAGAAACGCAGAAATGAAGATGAAAAAAATTGAAATATTAAACGTTTTTAAAATTGATTAATGAACTAATAAATATTTTATATAAGGATTGGAGCTAAAGTGAGAGTTGTCTTTGGGTGGAAGAGTAGCCTATGGTTATGCGCTCTAGGTCTTAATTGGTGAGTCGAGAAGATCTCAGAGGTGGTAGCAGTTGATATGCTTGGGGCTATGTCCTGTCTTGGCTAGTTCAGAGACTGTTGGAAAGGATTGTTCGAGGTATTATAGGTCTTTAGCTCTTTTTAAGGAGTTTTTCCAGCCCACCAAGATGGGGAGGCATAAGGCCTAGGCATAGGCCTAGTTGTTTAGCAATGGTAGTTGCTTTCGTGATGTTATGGATGGAAGATGGAGAAAAGCCATCCATGGGTTTAAGATTTCTGAAAGCATCGAAGGAGGAAGAGCCAGTTGTTGTGAGGTGGTTTGTTGTCAGGGCTGAGAGTTTAACGTTATCTTGGAGGATAAAACCTAGTATTTTTAGAGTCTTAACTCGGATCATACTAGGTATGAGAGGGGCGTTGGTGACGAGGGCGTAAAATGATCATTTCTTTAGATTTGGAGCTAATTAAAATACCATTGTTAGCGGAATAGACCCTATAGTAAATTAGATTTTTTTAAACTGAGCTAAGATTCCGTCTAAATTGTCGTTTCTACAAATTGCAATAGTATTAAAATGTCCTATTGACTGCTAAGTTCAGTAGATATGCCTATCGCACGGCATCGCTTCTGGCTGTTTCAATGAAGTCTGTTGGCGTAGCCTACTGAACATTTAACAAATGATTAAATTTCGATGATTAGAACAGTAATACATGAACGCATAATCTACTGTCGTAAGAAAACCCAGTCAGTTTCAGGGCAAGTATCACGAAATACAGTATCCCGTCCCCTAAAGCATATCCCCGGATGGAATTAACCGGTTTAGAGTATCCGGTGGGCTGAACGTCATACGCATCATGATAGCCTCGACGAATTTCCAGTCAACATCACCAAAAACGAAGTCAATTGATTTCAGGTCGACGTACACACTAAAGATACGCAATTCAAAAATTTTATATGTACAATAAATCCAAACAGTACACCGAATACACTTAGAAACCGCCAATAATTTAAATTAAAGCAAATACTCCATTTCGCTAAGGGGGATACTCATGTATGGGGGATACTCTATTTCGTGACACAGGCACGCATGCACACGTACAGTTTATTGACTACACGAAAGGCTCTAACATGGTTGTAAGGCAATCTTAAACAATGCGCCCATAGCAGACTGGCATTCCTGATTTTGTGGTACAGGATAGCCATGCAGAGAAAGCGGTGGCACCTTTTTCATGCAAAACGCCACCTTGCGACTGACGGCATAGATCAGTTTATCACAGAGATCGTTGGAACGAGTGCGGTTGCTCATAGCGACGGGAGCTTAGCGCATTCGCTGCATATCCATGATAGACGATGGGCACTTTGCATGCATGCGCCGCCACGGTCAAGATGTATGACTGGAGATCTCGGAGCCAGATAATGAGCAAAACAGTCACTAGGTGTCGTCAATTTAACTTCGATTTATGGACGGGTTGACGTCACAAGGAGAGAGGTTAACCTGGCTATGGGCTGGTGGACGGCGGATTCTGTTGAGGAAAGGGAGCGGTAAATAGAAGACAGCCATAGTGTCGGCCACACTTTGATGCCGAAGAAAAAACGCCTATATCCAAGCTGATAAGGGGTCCACAGAAACGTTGTCCGGTGGAAAAAAGAGAACCGATCTAGGAATCAATAGTAAGAAACAGAGGTTAGAGAATAAAAGTAAACAGGGAGACAGTTTGACCTTGATCAAAGATCAACGACAGAGCGGATTAATAGACGACGCTGGCTTCGGCTTCCAACAGTTTCATCCACATAGTTACTATTTTATAAGTCTGTGTGTATAATCCCGCAGTTTTAATATATGTATATATGGTATATATTATATAGATATATATATATATATAATATACCTATATTCTATAGAAATTAATCTTGTTAATAAGTATGCGCTATTAAGAATTATATAAATATATAATTGATTTTCTTTAAATTATATATATTTAGTCACTGGTCTTAAAAGATACGAGGAGTGAATAGAGGCGCTTGATGCAATGGATGGGGGATAATGGCAAGGGGGCAATGGAACGAAGGTGCGTAAAATCAGGATGGAAATCGTCCCAGTCTCGATGCAGTGTTGTATACGGTTGGTAAGAGAACCTAAGATGAATAGTTAATGGAGACGGTTGAGTGGGGTAAGTGGTTGATCAGCTAGAGCCACATGATTGGATGGTGAAGAGGTTTGAAGAGAGATAACTATTAGTATTTTACCATTATTACTATTATTATTATTGTGATTACTGCTGATTATTCTTATTATTATTATTACTACTACTATTATTCTTCTGATTATTGTCACTATTATTATTACTAAACATTATTATCATTATTATTTATTATTACCAATATTACTAATATAAACATAGACCCTAAACGCCGCTTATAGCAGCAAGACGTGAACACTCTTGCTATTCTGTGAATACAGAATACAATCTTTACTGTAAATTTAACTCGGAACAATTGCAAAGCAAGTGGTTAATGCTGCAAACATTGACTCTAAAGTAGATATTATTACTACTGATATCCTAGGCATATTTTAGCATCTATTTACTATAAGACATAGGCAAACTGTTAGAACAGTCGACTACGACCAATTATGTATCCTGCATAAGTGTACATATGATCTTTCTAATGACGCCAATCATCGTCGATATGGCGGCGTCGTTAAATAAACGTATTACACACGAGAGTAATGGGGAAGGAAGGAAACTATTTAATTAAGGACATGACAAGGTGAGTGTCACCTGATGGTGGTCGACTGAAGAGAAGTCTATTATGGATGGCTAAGCGGATTAGTTTAGAAGATAAAGAGAAGTCAGCCCAGGATTGAACCGCAAGAGATAACACAATAGCGTGGGAGGAATTGCGAGAAATGTTTTGTAACTTTCACAGAAACGGAGTAAAGGAGGCCAATATCAGTTATGCCAAACCAGGAAGATAGTAGCAGGTCTATACTATCTTGTATGTATTTTCCAATTTGCCGTTCACGGGCTCTCCAGCCTACTCGCTATGCGGTGTGACTAGCTACCTTAGTCACGTCAGCTGTAAACCCATTCGAGGCATTTATGGATCACTCAAGCACGATTTCTGCGGCCAATTGCGTCCAAGTAGCTTGGACCTACGTATATCAGAGGCTCCGTATTGAGTCAAAAAGACATACAATGCTAGCGCTAGGCTGCTTGCGGTAACGGGCTATTCTATTGTACACCTCTAGCAACGTTCGCTGTTAATGCTGTGCTGACTGTGTTAAGCGTCACGTCTAAATTTATCGATGCGTGTCATTGGAAAGTACGCTGCGTCTAAATTGATCGATTATGTCATTGGGGAATACTCCGCGTCGTCGTGACTCACACCCGTTGTGCAACGGCATTTATATAGACCTCTCGGCATAAATTAGTCCTAAGCCGCCATAGACTGACTAAACTGCCTTGGGCCTATATATATGCAGATATATGTAAACAAGCATGTGCTGCTTTAAACATTATTAAGGTATATTCAATACAGGTAGCCGAATGCTAGGATTCGTTGTAACGAATTTCATACAGGCTAGTCGAATATAGCCTAGTCGTTCAGCCAGGAAAAAGTAGGCTTCATATACGGGTGTCTTGCTTTTGCACCGTATTATACACATTTCCTTATATGGTCGACTCTGACCTCAGAGCCATATTAGGAGAGCTATATTAGGAGAGCTATTGATCGTTCGTCTGGTGGAGATATTCTCCAGCGCTGCATATCAAGATAGGCCCAGGGTTAGTGTACATAGAGGAAAAAGCACCATAGATACATAACTCAGACGACAGCCTACTTCTTCGTCTTAGACAGTCAGTCGAGTAAGAAGGCATCACAGGATAACGATGGAAGAAGATTGTGCCGCAGCTCAGCTGGAGGAGTGCCAACCCCGAGCAGACGATTCTGGCCCCAAACAACTCCAAGAGGATGGAGAGACACTGGCGTCAGGTGGTGATTCTGAGAAAGACAATGGTCCTGTGCCTGTGGAAGGAGTGCCAACCGCTATCGAAGCCAGTCTAGAGCGACTGCTTCAACGCCAGAGGAGGTAGGCTACCGTATCTCTTTCATGCTTTCTGATAATTTTGTTTCATTCACTCATGCTGTGATTTTATATAGCGCCTCTTCAAGAGAACTATACTCAGAGGGGCTCCCAGCCCAGCCACAACTAAAGAAGTGTGACTTGAGGAACTTATAAAAAGCTAGTTTAACCGAGGCAGCACCGCCCTACCTGTGGTAGTGCCAATCCCAAGCCTGGAGAAAGGAGGAGGGCGACACTAATCATCTTTATTATGACAGTGTCGTTAAGCAGCAATTAAGCAAGGCAGCAAGCGCAAGTCTAGTGGAAGGCCATTCCAGATAGAGGCCCCACAATCGACACGCCTAACGCTGTCTAATAGAACTGAGAGCTCGTGGGACCGAAAGCTCCTCCCTTGCCGAACAGCGAAGAGCAGTCGTCACTATCCTACCCTAGCGCCATACCTGACCTAACATCCGGGCTCTTATTAGCTGGTCTGCCTGATCCATCTTTCACGTCATGCTAAGCAATTTTTTAGATATACATTTACATGACATTTACAGTCGCAATATTCGTCTTTATTCTCAGCGTCGTCACTGTCATAATTATCTGCATTATTTACCAGTCACCCAAGGAGTCTTAAGTGTTGTAATTACAATAGGCCTACTTAAGTGTAATCGTCCTCTATTATTTTAGTCAATTATGGAGGTAAGAGACTTGACGCTGTGGTAACGACGCTGACAAGCACACATTAAGGTTAAACAACGTCGATCAGGGTTATTAGGTTAAGTGGATGTGTCACATAGCCTGGAGAGTTTATCTGGCCACGCCTTCAGAGTCGGTATATTGTATTGTATTGTATTTGACCATTTGTAAAGCGCTTCTCACAGTGTGGGCCATTCAGAAGCGCTTCCAGTGCGAGAGACCTCGAGAAAAAAGGCAGGATTTGAGATGTGAGAAAGATGAAGAAACGCTATCAGAAAGAATGGTGGGGCGATCGGGAGGGAAGACCATTTCATAGGGAAGAGCCTAAGCAGACGAAGGATCTGGGTTGAGCCATGGCGGTCCTGACACGGGGGACCAAAGAGGTCAAGACGGTCAGATGATAAAAGAGGAAAAGAGGACGCTGCGAAGTGGCAGAGAGAGGACCAATATAATCAGATCACGAAAATACTTTGGAACGAGGCCCGATTGAGACTTAAGCACTAAAATAGGAAGGTAAAAATGAACTTAGTGGTTTACGTTTGTATTGATATCAGTGTAAGTTGCTGATGTAAAAAAGCTGTTCTTGAATTGCTGTGGATATGTTTGCTTTCAACCGAAAGATTCGAAACAACGCTTCTATATAGAGAAGGTGTATTATAATGCATGGAAGCGTAAACTGTTCCTTCATTTTGTTTGCAGTGAGTTATTCTTTGAGTTACGGAGACTGCAGTATGGCGACCGACCTGTGACTGGACAGGAGCAGAGGCGCCGAACCGTTGAGGATCTTGTCCTTCGGGCAGTGGGACCGACCAGAGGTCAGTCGGACGCGAATGGACGGACCCAGTTGAACAGCGCTGATCGCTTTTCGACCTCTGCCAGGGACACAGAGGTCCATCGACCGGAGGAGATCTTGGTCGAGGTCAATGCCTTGGTCGAGCGTCGACCTGTTTCCTCCATCCTGCAGAGTCAGGCCTTCCGAAGAAGTCTTGAGAATTCAGTCCGTGGAGCCCTGATATCAATTAGGAGTGGCGCAACCTCGCATCCAGTGGCGCCTCGAGTGGCAGCCAGTGCAACGAATGAGTCCAGTGCGTCGTCCGAGAGAGGGGCTGGTAAGTCTGAGTGTCTGACTCCACTGAACGTCTTCTGCTGTATAGCGCCAATGATCATGTCTTAACGTTCGAATAGTACTTATAGATGTATGTCGACTACTATTCTTAACTGTCCGTTAAGAACTAGGTATACCGGGGAAGTATAGGAAGAGTCGTTTCCTGAGGTCTAATTACTGCTATTGCATTTGTCAAAAGGCTCATCAAGAGGTACTTTTCAGCACCTACGGTAACTGTTGATTAAGGGGACATTCAGTTTAAACAAATGCATATACTCTGCGGCTGTCCCTTTCCCCCACATTTATCTTTCATAGGATGCGTCAGACTATGCTGCATTACAGCATTACCCTCTAAGCTAACTTACCTTCTCTGACAAACTTCCTTCTCTGACACAAACAATAAGTGATCAGTGTATGGCTGATCACTTATAGTTTGTGTCTGCTCCCTAATGCGTAACTGTCTTGCTGGCTCTGCACCCCACTATCTTAGGTCATATTGTACCCCAGTATCTTCTCTGCCCAGTCGCTCCTCCCTTCGGTCCTCGGTCCGCGGTCACTTGGTTGTCCCGCGGGTGCGTACTTCTACGGCCCAGTCTAGGAGTTTCGCTATTGTGGGTCCTACTAGCTGGAACCGATTGCCTCAGTCCCTCCGGGCTGACTTTTCTATTTCTTTTGACCAGTTCCGCAAGCGCCTGAAAACCTCTCTTTACCAGTGAAGACACTGGCCCGGGTCGGGAGCGCCTCTGATATTGAGTGGCGCTATATAAATATTCGATTACGATTACGATTACGAGCTGATAAAAGAAGACCTCTCCAAATCACTTCATAGCAACTGCCGTCTCTGTAGCAGTTCCTATCCAGTTTCCCTTGTACAGATTTGTTATCGTGTATCTTGGTGTTAATGGCTACTCTTTGATTCATAGTTGTAGGTTCCTCTCGTGGCTCTCCCGATCGAGACAGATCTCCATCCAGTCTCTCTCTTCACTCCAACAACGACCTGACTGCAGCCTCCGTGGTGGCTGAAGAGTCTGTGGATAATGTCCCTACACCTTCTCCTCCTCCAGCTCCAATTCAGATGCTGGATAATGTCGCTGGAACAGAGAGGGCTGGTGAATGGATACAACAGCACGTACCTCATGCAGATCCAGTGTAAGGCTCACACAAATACCTGTTTAAAAAGATTAATGGACAGACGGACAGCAGGACGGATAAGTGGACGGAAGAACGGAAGGACAGGAGGACAGTGGGACGGATGGTGGAAGGATAGTTGGACGGATGGATAGCACGGTTGGATGGATCAATAAATCTAGTTGACAATCACTTAAACAGCGCAGCTAAATTGGAGTAATTCAACCTCAAAATCATTACCAGTTATTACTTTGCTGTGCAACCTACACTGTAAAAATGCCCGTTTTTATAAGGGGTTCCACGTTTTTATACGATAATACTTCTACGTAAAAACGGCGGAAAATCCGTGAAGACCTTTAACGACGAACCCCGTTTTTATAACGGTTAAACACCATTTTTGAAAATTTGCTCACAGAATTGTTGGACACCGGATGTTGTTTCTGTTGCTATAGAGACGGGCATCAGATGAGAGTTCGTGACCTTATGGATCAAATGCATCATGAGGAGTTCATCGTCGAAATCAGTGACCTCATTCACCGTCAGCTGGTCACTTCCTCTCTCAATGGAAACTTCCGCAACGTCCTCGAAAGAAGCCTGAGGGTGAGGACACTTGTTTCTGTTGATATAATGATAACTAAGGACTCTTTCACTTCGCTATATAAGACGCGTTGCATTCAGCTGGATTGCGACCATCTGATGGAATTTAAGTTGAAAGAACTTGGTTAGAGCAAGCATGGATCAGCCTCTTTTTATGTACAATTTCGTTGCTAACTTGAGAGAACAATAACGACAACGATGACAATGATGATAATGACGGTGGTAGAGTTTATAAGGATGAAGGCGACGACGATGATAGTGTTGACGACAATGAAGATATTGATGACGATGGTCATTGCTTTGTTCCAGCGTCACATGGACGATTCAGGAATAGATGGCGCTCGAGTGCAAGAACAGCTTCGCCAACTTCCGCGATCTACCTTCCATATGAGAAACGACTTCGTAGACCTTGGCATCATGGCACCAACGCAGGCAGCAGCTGCTGCAGAACAACAACTGGACAACATGTCCGTTATCAGTGCCACGGCCGCAGTTGCTTTGCCACAGGCTTACACACAGGTAGGCAAATGATTCAACTTCCAACTGGCCTATTTGGAAATTTTTCCGATGTAGTTGGCCTCTCTTGTCCAAAAGAATGACAAATGGCCTCATATATGTATACAGGATCATCTTGTATCCGTAATAAACTTTTCTGTTAATGCATTTCTATCTATAGTCCTAGATTAAAATTCATGTTGACTAATCTCAGATTCTGTATAAGTAATAAATGACGAAGACAGACTCGATCAGTGAATAGCCAATTTTGTAGCACGAGACAGAGTATGTATGTATGTATGTATGACTGTATGAGCACTTGTTATAGCGCCCTTCAAGATTTCTACTCAGAGGCGCTCCCGACTACAGCGCGGTCACTGAATCGGAGTTTCATGCCGAAGCGCATGAGCAATTGCGAGTGAAGGACTTGCCCAGGGTCCCTACACGGCAGCTTGAGGTGGATTCGAACTAGAGGTCTGCGGGTAGAGCATTTTTCCTACCCGACCCGTACCCGTAACACATAACCGTTACCCGTACCCGTACCCGACCCGTACTCAAAATTACTACCCGACCCTACCCGTACCCGCGGGTATACCCGTACCCGTAAAATACCCGTCACGTCATTAGCACGCCTTCCCGTAGTCCCTGTTCAATAGACTTACAACTCAGCATGTAGTGATAATAATAAATAGGCGGATGATGATGATAATGATGATGATGATGATAGTAGTAGTAGTAGTAGTAGTAGTAGTAGTAGTAGTAGTAGTAGTAGTAGTAGTAGTAGTAGTAGTAGTGGTAGTAGTAGCAGCAGCAGCAGCAGCAGCAGCAGCAAAAGCAGCAAAAGCAGCAAAAGCAGCAGCAGTGGCAGTAGTAGTGGTAGTAGTAGCAGCATCACCAGCAGCAGTTATTGTAGTAGTAGTAATAAGATGCAGTCAACTTAGGAAACCGGTCAGATGCAACTGTTGTGCTGTCTCAATTGCATTGTACATTTTATCTCCTTGGTCTACACTGTCACCTAGAACGCAGAGTAATTGCTACTATTATGTTGCAGACCCAGTGAGGCCCATTGCGCGCCTACATTCTCTATTATATGTAACGGTGACACTGTAACCCCAAAACTTCACGTCGGTACGGGTAAAACCGGGTATACCCGTACCCGTGATGACCCTACCCGTACCCGACCCGACCCGTGAAATGCGTACCCGACCCGTACCCAACCCGCGGGTACGGGTCGGGTACGGGTAAACCCGCGGGTACGGGTATACCCGCAGACCCCTAATTCGAACCTGCAACCCTTCGGCTGCAAGGCACCGAACAGTGTCGGGTTTTAACTCTAAAATGGAAATTAAGGACTTTGCATGCTTCATTTGACGTTAGAAACGTTGCACACTTTACAGATAGAATATTATTTGGGATAAATACGAAAGATTTTCATATACCTTACACAGTCTGGTACATGTGTATGTGGTTTGTCGTTGTCAGAGCAATGTAGCCATGAGTCGCGAGATTGTGAGTCTGAAGACGGAACTTCAGGAACTCAAGAACATGATGCGTCTCAGCTTCGACCTTCAGCTCGATATTCAGAGGTCAATCAAGCAAGAAGTCTCGGCCGCCTTAGCGCAAAGACCAGGTAAGCAATGATTAAGACGTCCGCTTATTATAATGCGACCTGACATTCCATTACCAATAGTAACCGAATAACTGAAATCCCACCGGGTCAAATAATAGATTGAGTGCGTTTGCATATCACCACAGAGTTTCACCACAATGTTTCGCTTATCGGTGTTTCCAGTGAAATTCAGATTTCGTTGTCCAATATGTAGGCTATAATATGAGGCGTAACCTACAAGGAAATATTGTCCCATTGTTGGATATTGTGATATTTGCGCCGGAGCTGAAAGCTACAAAATCTCTAAGGACTCTTGCTGAAGGCGACATGTCATGCAGAGTGCGACTAAATCCACTGACTAATGCTTCGACCTCGGCACAAGGACTCTCTGGACTCTGTAGATACATGACATAGATCAGGCCTATAGGAAAAAGAAGGATTGAGTACGGACACAATTGGAAAGGTCTTGATAGAAGATCGGAATAATATTGGATGTACAGCGGAGAGAACAGCGTGTGAACAGATCAGAATTAAATAAACTTAGATTTTAGGAGAAACGGACAGAACAGAAAGACGCAGAGAATTTCTAACTGTTTCGTCTTTGGAAAAGACTTTTTTTAGTTAATGTCGCACTTGATCGTATAAATATTTTCTTGTCTTCGATAGGTGGCGACGGTGCTTCAGCGTTTCGAGAGACGACATCCGGTCGGCCTCGTACTGCAGAGTCCGATGGTCAGTGTTTGATCTGTCTGGAAAGAGCGGTGGACACAGCTCTCTACCAGTGTGGTCATCTCTGCCTCTGCCACATGTGCGCTATGCAGCTTCGGCAGAATGGAGCGCACTGCCCAGTATGCCGGGCCCCCATCCGCGACATCATGAGGACGTACAGACCATGAGCATACAACCAACGAGCATACATCTCTCCCATCTCTTATTTGTAGGCTATATATTTGTTTACCATAAATACATTCAATAGCATATCTACACTAATATTAACATACAATTAAAATTGAATCGATTGTCTGATAGGCGTTGCCTTTACGGCTAATAAAGACAGAACTATAGCTTTTAAGATATAAGATAATTCTGTTAAAGGACCGCGTAACAGAACAAAAGTTGCAATGTGTTACAGTAGCTATCTAATCTCATGTGACCGATTTTAAGAATTTCTCTACCACTTTAGATAATGGTTTATTGTCATTGAAATACTGCAGACGATTGTTTTTAATTTTCCTCTAAACCGCGCTTCGAAAATCTTGTTTCTCGGATGCACACAATTACTTCTTTTGTAAATTGCGATTATGTAAATAGGTAACAAATAAATAGTACAAGGAATCATAGACTATTCTCCGCATGAAATGAACAACGAATAGACCTATATCTTGCCCTTTTCTGTTTGGCACACAGTGGCGGCACCACGGCAGGTCGTGGAAGGTCATTTGACCTGCCTATTTCACTCTCGACCTACCTTCTGACCTGCCTACTTACTACCTACTATTGTGTAAAATTCTTTGAAATTTTTAATATCTTTACATTTCAAACATCAACATCTGTCCCATAAGATCGCTAGGCTATTGCAATTATTAGATCTGAACAACTTTTTTCGTTTTATCTAGTAGGCCTATATAATGTCAATATGTATGTAGTCTGTTGTAAACTCTAAAATTGAAGTGCTTAAGTATTCTCTGCTGCTAATCAGAAATTAGTGGAGATAAATACCTTAATACAATAGTGTGTCGTCGATTACTTCGCAAAACTGACCTATTTCAGTTGTTTACAAATTGCGTTAATCTATATTAGATCTATAAGTCTGAAAGTTTGTCCTTCTGTTTGTCCGGCTAAAGGATCGCGAACGGAACGAAATCTTTTACAAAACCTTTTAATAAGAATGTGTAGGTCATCGGCACTATTCTCAAATCACAACTTTAAATTCCGATTTATGGACATTTTAAGTTTCTAAATGATCACATTCAACGAGGTAATGAGGTAATATAAACAACGGCGGCCATTTGTCTCACGTCACGCGAGACTAAATATGCAAATGTGGCGCATTCGTTATAAAACCACGACGTCGCCCCGAAATATTACGCTCTCTAATGGAACACAAAAAACTCGAGAATAAGAGACCGAGCTTCGTCTACTATTATATTTAACCTGGGAAACAAATAATATAGGGGCCTATAAGGTAGAGATAACCCGTGCAAAGCCGGGTAGCAACGTCTAGTGTTATATACATTAGCAAAGAAATAAATAAATAACAATGAGACGCTGCAACACTGAAGATTTCTTCGAAAATAATATCTGGCGGAAAACGCATTAAGCAGGATGATATGACTGTTGATGCCGACGTTGGTGTAGGCCATATAGGCCTAGTTCTGAACGATAATAATGCTAGCGACTTGCAGGATGTAAACGATGTTTCTGTGAATGTTGCAAACGTGGAAGTCTTGCTATAAGTTGAAATGAGGCAAATGGCTAGAATTATCGAAAGGAAAAGAGCTGATGGTCCACTTCCGGCACCTCTCAGAGACTCTGCTGCATGCGCCTCTTCTTGAATTCCACAATTTTTATCATTGATCTAAAACCGGCCGGTCGCCGGTTTGTCGAAAGTTCAAACTTGACATGAAACGGCAATGTTATACACAGGTCTCAGAGGTCTGGTTGACTTGTTCTGTAATGTCGTGCGTCTTATTAGCATATTAGGCCTACATGTTCATGATGTTCTGAGTAGCTATAAGTACGTCCAAATTTCCAAATCTATAAAAATTAGTAAAGCAACTAAATTTTAACTCTTTAATGCTGAATTGTTTTAATTTGAATATGCTACAACAACTGGGCTATAAGCGTGCAATAATAATCTTGTTCCTTGTGTATATATAAGCATATATATATATATATATATATATATATATATATATATATATATATATATATATATATATATATATATAAAGTTATACTGCTTGATGCGTCAAACTCAAAGATTAATTTCTTCGACCTGCTGAATAACTGCCATGAACCCGACGCGACCTGCAGAAATTGTATAGCTGGCGCCGCCACTGTCGGCACTTGTAGGCCTAAGTGGACGAGTCATTTACACTAACGTTTTTCAAGGCGAATACATTCTTTTATATATAGATGTATAATTGTATAATAATATCTCCTGTAAATAAAATGTTACATATTATAATGCATATACAGGAGATTACATCTGCAAAACAAACGAGTCGTGTTCTTCATTCACTGTATCGAACTGTCTGTGTGTCTCAATCCGTGAGAGTTGGTCTTCATCTGTCTATCTACAAGTCGTTGATCTCTTAGTCTGTCTGTAAGTCTGTTTGTCTGTCTCTGTAAGTCTTTATTCGTCATCAAAACTAAGTTTACCCTAAATTCAAGTTGTAAGGCCAACATTCTTCCTGAACGCGTTTCAGCTTTTCGTTGCATATGACTGTGATCTCCTCAGTTGACCTTGAACGTATTTAAATGACCTTGAGCTCTTGTAGACTGTCCTTCGCGACGAAGCACTCTAACGCTGTACACTAGCAACTGTAGCAGAACACTGCTAGGTAAGTGAATTTCTAAAGCACTGTGTCGAACATAGTCATTGATTTCGAAATATTTTCATCCTGCAAAAGTCAAATAAAAACAAGTATAAAAATGTAAATTAAGTTACAATAGATTACTGGCAGCAAAAAGTTATTCAAATGCCATTAAAATGATATTATATACGTACATACAAGGCTTAAGTAAAGTTATTACAGACTTCCGGTAAGCTGTAACGACTTCCGGTTAAAGGTTGCAGAGAGCTTTGCTCAGAAGCTACAAATTTATATAAGCTGTAACATACTTTCGATCAGCAATTACAGAGGATCAACCTGTCAGACCTCATGCTGAATTGCCGCATGGTTCACAGTTCGAAGGCTTAGAAGTCGCTATAAAATTGCCCAGGTACATAAATACCAGACCAGTACATTATTATTATTTACCCGAGGCCTAAATGACCTATTTAGGTAGAAATGGTATGAATAGTATGAGGTTGGAGGACGAAAACTGTTGGGCGAAATAATAACAAGGAAAGTGACCTACTTCGGACACATCATGACAAAGACGTTAAGTTGTCTGGAAAAAGATATAATCATGTGAGAAACAAACGGAATAAGGAGGAGAGGAAGACCTGGTAGGACGTGGATTGATGATGTGAGAGAATGGTCAGGAATGACACTGGAACAGGCAGTGCGAGCAGGGCAACAGAGAGATTCGTGGAGACATATCGTCCATTGTGCCGCCAAAGTTCGTAACGACGAATAGGGCATCGACGACGAATAGTGCTATTAGTGGCGGATTCTTTTAAACGATACCGAACCTAAATTTGGGTATTCAGAAAAACTGAATTCGACACCGAGGTAAGCATTCGAAAATCCGAGAAATACCGAAAACCGAAGAAAACCTGGCCAAACCATTAATTCGCTATACACAGCATGCACATATCAAAATATTCATTTACTTCACACATAATTATAAGTTTTGCTGACTGAACAACACTTAGCATGCTGAAAGTGTTGGTGTTTGACCGAAATGTCCGGGCACTAAAAACACGACTGCATCTTATGTAAATAATTAATGTTTCCATTCCATCTCAATGTTAATGTCGTGATACTTTGAGTAGCGGAAGTTATGACGTGTGTAGGCCTACTACTAGACGCATTTGCAACTGTAATTAGAAATTAATTATGTAGTCCCGCTTCAAGAAAACCCAATCAATGGCGCTCTATACGATAGTAAGAGGCAGCGGGCTAAGGCATATTTACGTGGAGGTCAACCAACGGATTCCTATCCAAAATTTTCAGGTATACCATGGTGCTCAGAGTATATAGACCATGTTGCGTCAATAGCGTCGACTGATGATAGGCGGTACACGTATACGAAATAACTGGGAAAAGCGTGGATATCCGTAATGATATATCTCTTAAGTATTGTTTTGCCAATTTCAAAATTGCTGCTTGTAACTGAGACCACGCAGATATTATTAGGTTTCACATATGTATTTATGACTTATGTTCATTTGCGGATGTTTTTTTGTGTATAATATGTATGTTTCTGTGTATGTATTTGGCAGTTTGCTATAGCGCCTTTGAAGCACCTCAGAAAAGCGCTCCCTACGTTAATCTAGATGATGCGATGTCATTAAGAACAAACGGTCAATCAATAGAATAGTGCTCAGGCAACTAGAACAATCGTCACAGAAGAGCTCCCGCAGACACGTAGAGCCCAACAGACAGATTCCTATGCACGCTGCTCGGAGCTCCTGGACTACGTAGCATCAAAAAAGAGGAGCGACGACAGGTGACGAGGCTCACGACACACGACCACCACCATCACCACCGCCAAGCAGTCCCTCGCAGATGGTAGAAGACGCTGCGTCCGTGCAACCGTCTGTCACTGGGTCCGAGGAGGATGACATTCTTCGCAGTCATGTCTGTAGAGCGTCAATGCAGTGAACTGGTCAGCACCCATGCACATGCTCTTGGCCATGCTCTTGGCCTTTCCAAATGGACCTTGACACTGTGATAAGCTGAAGTCTCTTTGTTGGCGAGTCCATGTTTACGCGTGAAACCTCGATAACTAACACCCGAATACCGTCTAAAACTCTAAATCACTCAGAAACAACGGCGCAAGAGAGAAATAACTTAAAGAACGTACAAGTATAAACACCATTCACATTAAAAATTATGCCGCAGAATTCGCGCGTGACATATGTGTACATTATGCCCCTACAGAACCGTCTTGGGTTAAACTCATGCACATAATTAAATCGATGTGTTTTAAATCCCTTTGCTTGTGACTTGACCTAATTTTCATGTGCACGACCACGATGTTGCTATCTGATTTGTATAGCGCCAAGTGCCTTACCCTTCCACAGGCAGCCATGAATTCATCGACTGATATGAATCCATCTCTGTTTGTGTCCATTTTCTGAAATAAAAAATAGCTCATACTGAATCGCGAAAGTGCTTCGATAGCTAAGCTTTCAAAGTAATATACTCTATATTTAGCATTCATATGAGAAGAGCTCTCAATTCTGCAGCCTCTGAAATGTCTGCGGATCGTCTTCAGTTAAGAGCAAGAGCGTATAATTATGTATGCCGACATAATGACGTCTAAGCTATCCATTCGCTAATTCATTCATTCAGGATATTTTAATAACTTCTTTACAAGATATCTGCTCAGAAGTTGTTCCAGTCCATCCTTTTCGGAAAAATAGCAGTTTTCAAGCTTTGATACAATGTCTATGGGGTGTCACAAGTAAGAAAGCACATCCTATTCCGTAGGATTCAGGTAAATGATGTTTACTTATTTGACGGTTTGGACTGCTCTTCTAACTCGGTGGTTCTACAGATTTGTTGCACTTATGCTGATGTACGCGGTCCAAATTGATCTCAAGTTTCCCTTTGAATCGGTTCTTTGAAGTTTGTTACGTGATGAATTAGTAGTCTCCTTAGGTGAGAAGACTATACTCTGTCTCCTGAACAGGCTTAAGTGCGCATCCTTGTAGCCGACAGGGAGTTGTGCAAGGTTGCCATGAATCTTTTTTCTTTGTTTTGCCATTGTTTGAAACCATTTAGTTCGATGGTGGTGCAATGGTTTTGAATAAAAAAAACTACTGTCGACTTACTTTCGAATAGCGCTATACAAATCCGCATGCCTAAATAATTGTCTTCTGCCTTGTGTGAAATAAAGTATATTGGTACATTTATTAGTCATTCATAATAGAATATGAATTAAATCCTCTTTCGTTTAAGTATTTATATGCGTTTGGAGAATAGAATGCACATTCATTGAGAACGCACCGCCTAACCTTCGCACTCAAAGTCACTGAGACAGAGATTGAGTTGACGTGCGAAGTATGGGCGTATTTAGGAGTGGTTTTACGGGTTCAACCCCCCCCTACAAATAAATACATCACTGTTATTAAATACTATAAATGTAGAAAAATTCAACCATTTTCAATGGACCTCTGAAAACTTTAAGCCCCTCCGACATTTTTTTCTGACTACGCCCCTGGTGCCAAGATGAACCTGCAATTGGAAGACCTGACCTGGAAGACTGTTTCTGCGTGATCCTTTGCCGTTCGTTCACTGATCGTCGGTTCGACTCCTCTTCCTAGGAGATCGTAAACAGCCGATACGATGTCCTGCATCTCGTCCTTCGTTATAAGTCCATCGCCGTTGATGTCGTAGAGACTGAACGCCCAGAGCAGCTTCTCCTGAATCGTTCCTCTCGCCAGAACGGACAGACCAAGAACGAACTCCTTCAACAGACAGACAATCACCGCACGACAGTCAACGGACAATCTCAGCCCACTAACAGGATTTCACCATCGCATCTTCTATTTGTGCGCAGATCGTTTATAATAGTTATATAATAATTTTATAATAGTTATATAATAATTTTATAATAGTTATATAATAATTTTATAATAGTTATATAATAGTTTTTTTATGGTAGTCAAATAAAGAATATTCTTACTTACTTACTTACTTAATAAGAATGTTATGCTCTGTATAAATGTACGTATACCAAAGTGAGGATATGCAATTGGTATAATAATAAATATACTTACTTAATTACTTACTTTGGAATACGATTTCGCTTGAATTGACCATCAACTGAGACTTTGCGCATATTGGCAATGATACTACTGCAACAGTAGTCGTTGAATTAGATTTATCATTAAACCATATTCGGTTTGAGGCAAAGGAAACGGAAACATTGCACTAGAAACACTATTGAAATAAATAATAATTATTATTACTATTATAACATCTAATTTATATAGCGCCCCTTCAAGGATGAATACTCCCAGCCCAACCCCGGTCGAACAAGACATCCTTAAGCGTAGTGAAAAACGAAAGAGAGTGACCAGCAGGTGGTTGACGGAGCGCTGTAGGCAGCCCATTCCAGGTCGCAGGGCCAGCTACGGAATGATACATGGTATTGTGTTGCCATAGGCCCATAGCTTAGCTTCAAAACTTTACCTTACCTAAGTTTGCTTATCTCGAGAATGTATTGCATAGCCTTACGTTATGTGACCTTACATTGTCCTTTAAAAGTAAATTATTTAGATCAGGAATAGTTAAATGAGTGGAATGGTGCCAGACCTCGAAGCTGACAGCCCCGTCATGGTCCTGGTCAAAGACTTTGAAGACGTAATGCGCGTAAGTCGCCGAATCTAAAGAAACGAATTAACGGCGAAGAAACAATTCAGACAAAGGCGCGAATTAAATCAAATGAAGGCATCGTCATCATCATCATCATCATCGTCATCATCATTATCATCGTCGTCGTCGTCGTCGTCATCATCATCATTATGATCATTATCATTATCATCGTCATCGTCATTATCATCATCATCGTCATCGTCATCATCATTATCATCGTCATCGTCATCGTCATCGTCGTCGTCGTCGTCGTCATCATCATCATCATCATTATCATCATAATCAGAATCATCATCATCTTCATCGTCGTCGTCATCGTTGGTTTGTCGTCACCACATGAGACGCCTATAGAAGGGGCGGCAATTTGCATATCAGAGCAAATCCCAGGAAATGATCATCCACCGTCGACGCGTCAAAGGAACATCTCACCCACCCACCTTAGGAATCGTTAGAGTAACATCAATGCTCATGCTCGGAGTGACAATTGCAAGCGATCTCAGCGCTTCTTCCCATGTCAACACGATTCTAAGTGCATGCTCTGGTTCGCTCCACGCTCTCAAAGTCCTCAGGGCACACGGTCTCCCTCTGCCAGCGCTCCATGAAGTCGCACGTGCAACTACTATCTCTCGCCTTCTCTATGCCTCCCCCGCTTGGTGGGGATTCACCACCGCAAGCAACCGACAAAAACTCCAACGTTTCCTGCAAAGGGCCAAACGATTGGGCTGCCTCCCTCCTCAACACCAGGATTTAGACCGAATGATGGAAGAAGCAGACGTCAAACTCCTGCTAGCGGTCAACCGGAACTCACAACATGTGCACAGAGGCCTCTTTCCTCCGACCGTATGTAGGCCTTATGCTCTGCGCCCTAGACCTCATGAATATGAACTGCCCAAAAAAGATGACCACAATTTTATCTCTAGGGTTCTATATCGGACCATTCGGGATGTTAAGATTTAACTCTCAATCCTGACTATAGGCATAAACTTACAGTTTTTAATTTCATTACTTTCATTATCCCATGTAAACAAGTTGCAGTATGTCAACTTAGTATCTTAATAAGCGAAATCTACTACTACTACTACTACTACATTCGTCGACGTTGCTTCGAGTTGATCTACAGCATGTAGGTCTCTAGTTGTGTATGGGATAGACCTACATGCATTAAGCGAATAAATGCATTCGCTTATGACAAGCGATCTTCTAAACATTGATTGGTGCAATACCATTTCCGCATTGACGACTGTTTGTGCATATTATGAGAGACATAAGAAGAAAGAGTCAAGTACAGAACAAACCAATCAGTCGGTGACAAGTCCAACTGCGGGCGGCGTTGCTGTTATCCAGCTATAGCTTGTCCAGACCACGATCAGGAATATTCGACAAAGGAAGAAGGAACAGAGAGAGATGGAAGATGGAGAAGTAAGAGATGATGATGATGATGATGATGATGATGATGATGATGATGATGATGATGATGATGATGATGATGATGATGATGACATGATGATGATGATGATGATGATGATGATGATGATGATGATGATGATGATGATGATGATGATGATGATGATGATGATGATGATGATGATGATGATGATGATGATAATGATGATGATGACGACGAGAATGAGGATGAGGATGAGGAAAAAGAAGAGTGAGCAGGAGTAGAAATAATAAAGCATCAGCATCACCACAGTCGTTCCACAAGTAGCAATTAGGCCTAATTCCTACCAATTATTTCAAGAGACACTGAGGATACCTGAAACTGTCAGAGTATACACTGACCACTGACATCATTACTCACTGACCAATAGCCATGCAGTGAAACATGAGAATAAAACTACAAAGCTATATCCTTTGTTATTCCAGTGTTTTCGTAAACTGTCTAAAATCAAACAGAACGAAATAGAGAATAGAAAAACTAACAACACAACTGACCGCCTTGTGGGAAGAACTGTGCGAAGATGTCTTTGAATGTCTCTTCTTTGACGATTCCTGCTGGACATTCCTATGCAGACAAGAACGGATTTCAATAATAAATTAGCCTAACGTAGGCAATGTTTACATTTAAGTGAAATAGAAAGGAATGTGAACATAGAAGACAAAAGGAAAATGAACGCAAGAAGAAGTCAAGGAAACTATTCTGCAAATTATATAAATATAATAAGCTAAAAATGTGATGGTAAAATACTTGCAAGTAAAGTAAGTAAGTATATTCTTTATTGTACCAGATGCCAGGACGCACTATGGTGTGCATACATCTTAATATTGCAATAAATGTCAATAAGAATACAAGGACCTTGAACAAATCCTTGAATAAACATTACTTAGTGTCGTCGATTGATGCTTGTCCTTAGATACTGGCGCTAAAAGTAACTAAGACACAGGAATAGAAGTGGCTCTCTTTTCCAGCCAGCATCACTGCAGCAACAGGCGATGGTGGAAGAAGATGCTGAAAGGTCGAAGGTTAAGACGGTGAGTCTGACCTGCTTGAAACCGCGATACATGATCTGGAGTTCCTTTCGAGAGAACTTTGTCGTTCGACAGAGGGCGTCCAGTCCTTCCGGTTTGTAACGAACGTTGTTTGCATCCGTCGGATCGAGATCAGCGTCTAAAGAAAACGAAAAACAAGACCCCGAGTTAGTCACCGTCATCCTTATCACCTGCAACATCATCACCAACATCATCTTTACAAATATAGGCTATAACACACCACCTTCAATGCCTTCACCACCACAACTGTCGATTTCAGGTGGAGTCAGTCCCAAGCCTGGATACAGAAGGATGTCGTTACTTGTCATGATTCAACGTCTAATAGAAACTGCCTAGCACCATGACCATCACCACTATCACCAACACAATAACCAGTCTCGCCTCAACTACCACTTTGATTATCACCATCTCAAGCTCAACCCCTACGACAATCACTACCGTCATTCATAAGATCACTACCACGTCAACTTCCACTACCATGCACAAACATCACCTGAAATCGCCAACCCCACCATCATAAGGATCATCACCATGTCAACCTCAGTTTTACCATAACCATTACCACGCCCATTACCACGACCACGACCACCACTACCACTACAAAGATCACCATCATCTTGTGAACTGCGCCGATCTGCTGCGTAATTGAACTCCATTAATCTCTAGGTATATTTCCAATTATTTCTGAACAGCGAAACGGGTGTTCAGCAGAGAAACTGCATTAAAGGTTGCGCTCGTCTGATTTGTTCCATGAAGCTGGGAAGGAGTGGAGCTGCAGCTGGGTGGCGGTCATTTGAATTAGTGCCCCCACTGGCATCCTTCGGTGATAAAAATACAAATGGGATAAGAAGATAGCTGATATAATGGAGCCATCAGCAAGGTCATGATGGGAGGCTGGAGATTTTGACTTTGGTTAAAGGATGCAAGGAAGCGTGACCTTTCTCGCCTATAGTCTGACGCATGAGTGGAGGAAGCGTTAGACGCTCTATTATAACTCAACAGCCTACAGCGGACATTAAGCAACACAAAAAACAATTACTGATCCCTTCTTTGAAGACAGCAGAGATGAAGTGAATTAAGTAAGAAGCCTTTAAGGTCTATGCTTTACCAATCTTACTGTATACGGCACATCCTTGAACCTAATGAATAGCCGACAAAAGTCAAGGTAGTTGTCTCTGAGTGTCAAAGATATTGGACACCCACAGACAGACACAAGGAGACACAAGGAGACACAAGGAGACACTGGCACACAAACAACCACGAGGACACAGAAATAACGCGAGACAGTCAAAATTTACAGCACTGTGTGCCTAGTTGAGCGTTCCAGTGTTTGCACAGGACACGCAGTTTTCCAAGCATAAAATTTAGGACCAAGAGGTGAAGGAGTATGACGATGACGACAATGAGTAGGAGGAAGAGGAGGAGGAAAAGGAGGACGAGATGGAGGAGAAGGAGGAGACTGTGGTGCTAAGCCCTCGGGGTTTCTGCGGCTGAGAGCCTGGCATCTTCCAGACCAAGAGACTTGAAAGCAGAGGCTGCGCAGCTGATATAGGCTCATGCGGCTCGTCCGAGTTTTACGCGGATTTAATAGAAGCTGGAGAAACAGGCCTCGACGTCGGAGGAGGATCCAAAGAGAAAACATAATAAGTGTGTTTTCAGAAAACCATGTACGAACGGGAAGCAGAAACAACAAAGGCCGCGTTCAGATGCGGAGAAGGAGAGATAAAACGTGGCACAGAAATGCCCGCCAACCTCTGCAGTCCATTGACGTAATAGAACATCTCTGGGATCCTCCTGCTCTGCACTTTAGATAATGCCTTCCTATTCCACAGTCATTTGATCAGCATTAGCTTTGTGTTTTCTTTTCGTCTTGAATGAACACGGGCTAACTTTCTTGCAACTGTATTATGCTTCCTATATACTTAACACAGCACAGCAACATCTTACTAGAACCTTCATATCTACTTCATGATTTCTTCATTGTATTAAACCCACAACTAAACATACAAAACAGATTTAGACTGGTGGAGAACGGCTTCGAGAGGTAAATAAGGGCACTATCTAAATGCCTACCTGCTTCATATTGCATTTCATATATATCATCTCCACGGACTGTAAAGAACTTCCTTTTTCGATATATATAGTAAGCCTATAAGGCCATATATGCATGTATTAATACTTATATAGACTTCCATGTTCTTCGACTACTTTTTCCACCGTGTTGTTGATAGTCATTACCATTTGAGACCACGCCCTCACAACTTTTTGCTGCCCACTGAAGATGATCAACATTTCATCTCGCGTGTCTGGTATAGAAAGCCATTCTCATCACATTCTCAATTACCTCTCCTCCAAAATAAATAAACAAATTCATTAGGCGTGGACATAGTTAATATAATACTCTGTGAAGAACAATTCCATCTGTTGATCTAATAAGAGCATCTCGTTTTATTGCATGATCTTGCTTAGTATTCATCCGTAACTCTTGCCCATTCACAATGTTCTGTATACATACATACATACATGTATATACATTCATGCCTGCTCAAAACGATTGGCTTTTATATAATAGTAGGTCTAAATAATAAGCACACTATAGTCTTCGTAGTTAGTATACCCCTACATACTCACACACACACATCCACACCAACAAACAAACAAACACACAAACACACAAACACACACATACAACATACATAATTATATATGTATGTGTGCGTGCGTGTGCGACTGTGCGTGCGTGTGCGTGTGTATGTATATATGGACTGGCCCAATGGACTGGGCACTCTGCACTAGAATACATACACATAAGTATAAACATATATGCATGTGTGTGCATTCTAGTCTTCTAGTGGCATAGAGTGGCATGCGGTCCATTGGAGAGGAGCCGAGAGGGCGTTGATTGTCTGTTGTCCATTAGGAGCATTAGGAGAGTTCGATTTGAGATCGATAAGTGAGTTGCAGCAGCTGGTTGGAAGACATCGAATGACATCGGCTGCTGCTCCAAAGCATCCTCCAAAGCATCACGCTCTGCAGGCGACGGCGGCGACGGCGGTCTCTCTAAAGATTCCTATTTCGTCCACCGCTTCCCATTCAATACCTCTCAGACTCAGTTACACTCTCTCTGTCTCTCTGTCTCTCTGTCTCTGTCTCTCTATCTCTTTCTTTCTCTTTCTTTACTCTCTGCCTCTCTCTGTCTCTCTCTCTGTCTTTCTCTCTCCGTTTGACTTTGTCTCTGTCTGTCTGTCTCACACACGCATACATACACATTGCCTCTTCATTCCTTCCTTCCTTCCTCCCTTCATTTTGTTCTTTCCTTCCCTCCTTCTTCCTCTCTCTGTCCGTCA
>JACEVL010000117.1:1882500-2007500 GCA_020284085.1 Aporrectodea caliginosa | reverse complement strand
ATGATAGATTACCATCGATGGCTTTACACGGATATGTGGAGGGAACTAGTAGTAGAGGAAGACAACAAAAGACATGGATGGATAATATACGAGAGGATCTGGAGAGAATGAAGATGAACATTGCAGAAGCAAAGGAACAAATCAAGGATAGAGAATTCTGGAGACGACAAGTTGAGGACTCATCGTTGGCCTTGGCCTGACGGAGGAGAAGCAAAGAAGAAGAGAACTGTAGGCATGCATTAGGATAACTATGTTTTCATCCTAAGAATTATATTCATTTACTGTTACTGTTATTCTGCAATATTCAGTTTGAATAACATTAATATCGTCTAATTTTCTGGGGCAAATGAATCTGCAAAAATTAACCTGCGATTGGCATGCGGCCCCTGAGCTGCCCTTAAAATCTTAGGGCCGCCCTCTGCTAAATAAAAGTTGCCCATGCAACTTTAGCCCAACTGGTGATATGAATCACGATATAAATCACAGGAACCAACTTCATGGCCGCGAGCAGAACAATTCCTACCTTTCTTGAAGACTTGTCGATTGAAGATGTTCAGCGAGAGCTTCCTTGACAACCGCCTTGACAACGCCGATATAGCGAACGACTGCATTACTGTTCCTCAACTGAATAGTCCGGTGAACTGTAAGACAAGACTTTCCGATGAGCACATTGGACGATGGCTAACTCCAACCCTCAACCGTCAATAAATGCCGGCGCAATAGAGACGCCTCGAGCGCAAGGCTTCTTCGAAAGCACAGTCAGTTCAGCCGTTTATCAGTCGACCATTAGAGCTGACCTGCTATCTCAAGAACTTTGGCTGCTACTGGTTCAAAGACGCAGTCAACGAGTTGAATAGCCTACGTCCAAACGATACAAACCTGAACACAAGAAAACTCAATTTATAAATGCATAGCTACAGATCCTAACACGTACTGAATTATGAAAGCACTTCTTGTCTGACTGGTCTAAGGCTAACTTATCGATGCTGAGAGACTAGCATATAGGCATCGTCCATCGATGGTCATAGGGCAGCGGGGCCGACTTCAGCAGCTTCGAGTGCGTGCAGACACGGCCAGTCGGCAATGGACTAGGGCATCACAAAGCAAAAGCAAAAGGCAACTGACCGATTCAATGATTAAATGCACCAATTCGTATAAGCTGCATAATAACAACAAGCGATGAAGTTTGACGCCAACTCTGGCTTTCCTAATAACGTCATAAAACAACTCAGGAGTCCATTCTTTGTTTCACCAATCTGCTTTAATATTTACTGAATGTTTTGACTTCTAACGGAACCTTAGTCCCGGCTGTATTCTGCAAAACGCACAAGCAAAGAATTCGAAGACTATACGGGAACAGTGGAGAATGAAAAATGAAACGATAAGACAAGGGTAAGGATGGCAGACAGAGAGAGAGAAATGGATGATTCCAGAACTGGGTAACGTCAGGAGAGAAGATGCCTATAAAACGGTCTCGCAGAGTGGAGTGTAGACTACTGGGCTAACTACGGAAGAGAATTATTGCAAGCATGGCTACCAAACGAAAGGCCGAGAAAGAAATATCCAGAAAGTAGATGAAAATAATGAGAAAAACAGAGAGTCGTTATAAGGCAAGCGTTTTGACAGAGACCAATATCGAGGGACAAAGAAAAGCAAACTAAGACACACATACTTACTAATTCATTCGATTCATTCAGTGAATTTAAAGAGCGCTTTCAAAACATCCATTTCTTAACTTCGGTGAATGACGTACGTACATATAGGTATGCATGCATGCATGCATACCAAAATACATTTAGGGGGGGTGGTGTTTTGGGTGTTTCAACACCCCCGACATTAAATAATGTATAATATACATATTGCATTTACTAACATACAGGCCTACGGTGTAAGAACTACGAGCACTCATGTGAACATAGATGATGCAGCTCTACATACATTGAGATCACAACGCTCCTACAAAACCCTTATAGACGGTTGACTTGGTTGCTTGTCATTGTTCAAGAACGATACATACATACAAACATAACCATGGCTACATGGACATACATACATACATACATACATACATACATACATACATACATAACCATCTCATGGACATACATACATGCATACATACATATATGTATACATACATAGTACATATATGCATATGCGCATACATGATTACATGCATACGTACTTACCTACGTACATACCTATGTATACGTACATACGTATATACAGACGTACGCATATACATACCGTGATAACAAGTGCCTACTTACGTGCGTGGTAGTTTTTGCTGTAGAGACAGCAGCCTCAGTGGAAATCGTAGGATTAGGCCCTGACATTATATTCCGCCGCTGCAGCCGACCGCCGCCGCAAAACCACATTCTGCCACCGTGTCTCGTAATCAAGTGCAAGTGTATCCTAGCCCCACACCGCATCCCACACCTACCGTCGCCTTCTTTGCCTTTAGCTGGTATCTCCATGCAGAGACAGAGACACAGAGAGACAGAGAGAGACAGAGAAAGAGAGACAGATACAGAGAGACAGAGACAGAGAGACATAGACAGAGAGATACAGAGACAGAGACAGAGAGAAGAGAGAGACGTGGTTTATAAACTAAGGGACGATGACGAAGACGTTTACAGGGGCCCGAAGGCTTTTATCGACGCTGCTTTTCGAAACAGCAGCTGAGGAAATGAACGCAACTGATAAGCAGAGATTATTTGTCGAACTAATAGCTTTCTATATGCTCAGCAGCATAAAATAAAGTCAGAAGCCATGCAGCTCCTCTATATATACATACATGCTATGTTCTAACTTTTGACTATATATGAACTACATGAATATACATGTTTATGTGTAAAAATTGTTCCATATAAATAGCTGTATATATCAAGGAATTCTAAGCATGCATGCATAGGAAATCTAATACAAGCACATGCATTACTTATTTTCTTGGCGTTCGTATACGGGCCTGATTGTATACCTTGAATACACGCATATACATAGAGATGTATGTATTTATATGAATATGCATGCGTGTATGTAACTATTCAGTATTCATATATATATTTATATATATATATGTATATATATATATATGATAAGAAGATTCAAAAGACTCGTTTAAGCAATATCCGCTGGAACACGTAAACAATATGGCACATTTATTTTGTGTCCATCAGTGGGCTAACTGATAACGCAGGCTTTAGAATGTAAACATAGACATTATTAGACGTATATATATAATATATGTGCATTATATATACAATATATATATACTATAATATTTAATATATATATATAATATAATATTTATATACATGTATATATGCATATTCGTAACTGCAATAGAATGTAACTCTCACAACGTTCTCGCTGTGTGTCTCTGTATATTACATGTATAATTTATATATATATATATATGTATATATATGTATATGTATATATATATATATATATTGATACTCTATATAACATGGATATAGTCGAATAGCGGGGCGGGATACAAGTAAACAGTATGCCCTTTATATATGCCCCTACTGAATGATGGCCATATATTCATGTGCACATGTAAACACCGATGAACAGTTTAAGGATCCAGTGCTATAAAACATTTCTGTACCATCGTGCTTCTTCAGTGCTTAGGAGACATATATAGATATATAAAAATAAACTATAGGGGGCCTACGTGCAAACCTATATAAATACATGCATTCACAGATTAATATAAATACATGAAAACATTTGCAGTTTCACTGATTCTCGGGTATAGGCCGATATGCTTTCATAAGCATAATGTTGTCGATGCCTATAGACGTAGAGTTTGTACAGGCTAATATATGCAACGAAAAAACGGAATTAGTCAGACTCATTGTGCATTAATTTATTTTAAAATATTGCCAGAAACAAAACTACGCATGCAGAACAGCTGGGCACCCTTAAGAAAGTGTCAGTGTCGGTCTGCTCTATGCATAGAACGAGAATTCGTGACTTCAGGCTTTAATATTCGTAAATATTCGTGAATATTAGGGCATTTTTAATATTCGTAAATATTCGTAAATATTCGGTGACGATGTCACTGTTTTTTGCTTTGTTTATAACTAATTTAAGACTACTAATTAAGAACATGTGTGACCAGGGGCCCCGGCAACCTATAGAGCCAAAGTTCTATGGCTCTATGTGACCGTCAGCTTAAACGTCGTATGTAACAGAAGTCTCTGTTTCATTCCCTAGGTGGCTCTATCTGAAGCCCAAGTTATTACAATCCAGTAAATAGCATCAGGCGACTTACGTAATGACTGTGGTATACTTCAATATCAACTGTTTGTTATTCGTGAACACGCCGATATCCCTAATCGACTGCAGCTTAGGTCATCGAGGTATTTTTTAGGTTTTTGTTATCCCGTTAACCATGACGCTATATTAGCTTAAGTTATCAGAACAAAGTCCGTGTCTATCAGAGGTTTTACTCGTCATTTACCACTTGATCTCCAGGAAAGATAGACTATGCGAACTTGGCCCTGTCCCGAAGTCGCTCATCAAAAAGCTTGCCGTGAGCTGGTTCCTTTATAACAGAAATATGTATACAAAGTCCATCAGGTCAGGAACATTATCTTATTCAGTGAAACACGCTGCCGTAACTATAAGGTTTCACTCATCATCCATGCCATCTGTTAATCGGATGGGCGCCTAACTGGCTGCCGCTCGCAGCGAATTTTCTCGCACTGTTATGCGTTATTTACTGGTGTTTATATACATTAGTAGAGACTTGTATCGCTAAAAACTACTTAATGTAACAAGCTGCGTTCTGTCAGCCTGGTGTTCGGAATAAACGAAAATTGATTGAGTGATTGATTGATTGATTGATTGAACCGGTTGGTTGTCTCCACGTGTGTCACAGTGTGACTGTTCTAGTTTACTGTGCATTGTTTCAATGTTTTGCTAACTAATGTTACAATCTGAGTCTCTAACTGACATCTAGCATCAAATAGGGCTAGGGCTAGCGCAGAGAGTGACCCTTATTTGTTTTGTTCTTTGAGCGGCGCTATATAAATGTCCGACTACAATTACAAAAAGTTATTGTGATACAGGTCGCATTTACCGAAATCCGAACTCAAACAATGGTTCATAAAGTTATTTTATAATAAAACTAGAAGTTGGATGAGCGATGAAAACATGGTATTAATGCTGAATTATTGCAGTTACATTGGAAGTTGGATAAGCGTATTTATAGCAGGAGAAGCAGTTGGATGAGCGATGAAACCAGGGCATTGATGCTAAGTTATTTTAGTAAAACTAGAAGTTGGATGAGCGATAAAAATATTTATAGCAGAAGTTGAAGTAGGATGAGGCTTGGAAATATGTAATGTTAGAAGTAGAAGTTGGATGAGCGATTAAAACATGGCTAAAATATGTTTTAAATATTTATAAACTGCTGTTCGGGTTGGGATTTGGGCAAATGCAAACTGATCCTTAAAAAGAATATGCATATCGGTTGTATCGTGCACATTTTACAGAAACTATAGCATACTTCGTGTTCTGATTGACCAGTATCTTCGGAGTATACATGACTGCATGGGATGCCTCAAAATTGACTGTTTTGGCATGAAGAAACCGGAAGTTCTATGCCTCTCCATATCCAATATGCCTACAATTCATTCATTCATTCATTCATTCATTCATTCACTACAACAATTTACATAACGCCCCTTCAAGGTAGCTACTCAGAGGAGCTTTTCTCCTCCAAGATATTCAAATTCTACGAGTGCTGCAATATTCGTGACATGGTGTGAGTGACTCTTGATTTAAGGTTGGCACTGGACGATCATATTGCCAACATTAGGCTATGTGATCTTGTGACTTTTACTGAGACAACTTCGATCACAGATGACAACTTCTGTTCAAAGCTGCCATTGCTTAGCCTACAAGGCCCTGGCATGGTCCTGGTCACCTTCGCACGCGTAATGTGTCAAAGATGCTGTCCATGTTCTTGTTTGTTAACTTTAGGTTCAACGCCTGGACTATTGCAACTCAATATCCAGTTCTCTTCCTTGGCACATTTCTGACTCGTTACACTCAAGTTCTCGGTGCAACTTTCTTCTTTTCCTCTTCGCATTCTTCTTCTTCTTCTTCTTCTTCTTCTTCTTCTTCTTCTTTCTTCTTCTTCTTCTTCTTCTTCTTCTTCTTCTTCTTCTTCTTCTTCTTCTTCTTCTGGGAATTCTTCTTCTTCTTTCTTTTCTTCTTCTTCTTCTTCTTCTTCTTCTTCTTCTTCTTCTTCTTCTTCTTCTTCTTCTTCTTCTTCTTCTTCTTCTTCTTCTTCTTCTTCTTCTTCTTCTTCTTCTTCTTCTTCTTCTTCTTCTTCTTCTTCTTCTTCTTCTTCTTCTTCTTCTTCTTCTTCTTCTTCTTCTTCTTCTTCTTCTTCTTCTTCTCTTCTTCCTCTTCTTCTTCTTCTTCTTCTTCTTCTTCTTCTTCTTCTTCTTGCTTCTTCTTCTTCTTCTTTCTTCTTCTTCGTCTTTCGTCGTCGTCCAAGTCGTCGTCGTCGTCGTCCTCCTCCTCTCTTCTTCTTCTTCGCATTCTTCTTCTTCGCATTCTTCTTCTTCGCATTCTTCTTCGGCTTCCTCCAAGGTCTTCGTTTACAGACTTTATGCCTTTTCCAGCTTGGGTCCACCTAAAAGTTGCTGCCTTTGTATGCGAGGTATGCCACGGTCTGGCACCAAGCTACTTGCTGACTTATATACTTGAAATTACGCTTCAATATCACCAGGACAAAGATCAGCTTCCTCTACCCAAGTGTTTTTAACTTATGAAAAAGACGTGTGGATTCAAGTACTTGCCGCATGCTGCCTAGTCAGCTATGGATTTCGCTACCATCAGCTGTGAAGGACCTTTCTGTTGCTCTCATATTATTTTGCAATTGAAACATCTTCAATAATAATAATAATAATAATAATAATAATAATAATAATAATAATAATAATAATAATAATAATAATAATAATAATCATAATAAAAAAAAAAATAATAATAATATTAATATTAATATTGTAATAAAATGGACGCTAATACCCGCAATAATGGTTGTGTGTAGACCTTGGTCCCAGGAACCAGTCCCCTGGTCCCCAGGACCGGTCTCCCCGTCTCAGATCCGGTCCCCAGTCCCCAGGACCTCGTCCCCCCGGTCGCCCGGGACCGGTCCCTTAGGGGACCGGCAGTTGTGTATAAATAGCGCTGCTTAAGACGCTCAGTGGTTCTGCTGTGCAGTCTGAAAGTCAGTTCGGGTTTAGTTCGAAAGAGTAGTCGTGAAGTTCTTTCGTTAGTTGTTGTCAGACAGTCATTCGTTGATAGTGAAAGTCAGCTGTAGTCGTTGATGTTAAGCCGTCGTCTGTCGTAAACCAGTTACATTTTGAGTTGTACTTGATCAATACAAGTGATTTCATTGACTTGGCTCTTGTCGTCTTCTTCATCTAATCGACGTTCGGTGGTCGCTAACCCGTTAAGACCTCTGCCCGACCGGAGAGGCCGATCCTGGCAGACATTGAAGACTGGGGGATTTCTAAAACGCTATCCTGGTAAGAAGAGAGAGAAATCCGCCCGACGACAGTGACAGACTGGAAAGCCGTTATAGTGGTCCCAATTGCGGGTTCAATTCAGTCTACAGTGAAAGTCGAACAACCGTCACAATATTAATAATATATGTCACTTCTTTATTAATTTAAGTGGACAGGTACTCAGTATGATTACTAGTCATAGTATGAACGGATGATTACAAGTTATTACAGGAGTCGAATTTAAATTATGACCTGCAGCCATGTAAATCGCCCATCAGTCCTGCTGCTTATTTTACCAACGCCACCGAACGAATGACAGGTTTGGGAGTGTAGCAGGTATCGATCCCGCTTCCCACTTGATGTTCTACTTTTCACGCCAGTGATGTTACCAACCCCTGTCGATTGCCTGGTGAGTGGTGAATGAGTAGGCAATCCAACTTAACAATATACAATGTTACTCATTCGAAGTCATCGTCTGTGCGAGAAATTAGTATTTTGAAAGGTCATTAATTCGAATAACAGCTTCCACATACCTGAAGTACCTTATTTTCTTTTTATATTTTGATAGAATTAGAGATCCTTTTAAACAAACTTTGTTTTGTTTTTAAAATAATAATGAAGTGATCTTTTCAAAAACTTTATTTTCATTTTAAATTATAATAGTGTTGTCCGTCCATTTAAAAGATTGTGTAGGCATTTAAAAGATTGTGTAGGCTAAATTTGATGCGTGGATATCGTTTTAGTAACACCTCTGTTTCCAAGGCTCGAATCACGACTTATAACCCGTTATGAAACGATTTATTGTTTTGTATTTCTTATTGTCAAATTTGCGCTTTAGCTGTACGATGACTCAACTCAATCCTCTGTGTTCTTTCATTGATATAGCGCATAATAAATGGACGATTACATTACGTTATATCACGGTTCTCACCGTAACTTAGGTCTAAATAAAACTTTCAGATTTCTCTATCTGGAAGTGTCAATGGAAAGCACATAAGTTTGCCTAGTTGTTCACGACGGGGCGCCACGCTACGTTTCAACGTTGATTTTGATGTGTAGTAACAAGAATGAGTCGACCATGGTTTTGATACGTCTACCCAAAATTGCAACCGCTCGATCGTTCGAATATACGTTTCTTCAAACTTCTTCCTTCACTGCTTCCTTCCTTCATTCCTTCCTTTCTTCGTTCTTCCTGCATTCCATCCTTCGTTTCTTGCTTAAATTTTTTTAAACTCATTTATTCATCCATCTATCCAGCCCCTCACTGACTCACTCACCTCCTTCATTCCATCCGTCCTTCATTCCCTACTTGCTACTCTCCCTGCTTTCTTAAATTCGTTAATATGTCAATAAATTCAATGAATTAACAAAAATAACAGTAAATAACATGTGAACAAACAATTTATAGGCTGCATAGATCATAGTCTAATCCAGAAAATAGAGAAAGCAATCCTTTAAACTTTCTTTTTAGCCAAAATGCGGTTTGCAATGGGTCGGGGTCCTACAATAAAGAACATTCTATTCTATTCATTGCATTCTTACTTCGTTTTTGTCCATCTGTCTAATAAATCAATAAAACGATTCACTCAATCTCTCACTCACTCACTCACTCACTCACTCACTCACTCACTCACTCACTCACTCACTCACTCACTCACTCACTCACTCACTCACTCACTCACTCTTACTCACTCACTCAATCACTTTAGCTGCACTAGCTTAATAGTTCTCAATCTCTCGCTCGAACGCTAGCTGCCTCACTCATTCACTCACTCGCGTGTTTCTTACTCACTAATTCACTTACTAATTCACTTACTAATTCACTTACTAACTTACTCTCTCTCTCTCAAACTGATAAGTCTGCCTGCTTATCTGTCTTTTAATTTGCGAATGTGCTTGTCTGCTTTGTGTTTCTACACCTCCGCCCATGCACTCGTCCGTCTTTACAACTGTGCGTCTGTCCTCTCCACTTCCGTATATCCATCTGTTCGTTCGTCTGTCCGTCCGTCCGTGCAACTGTCTGTCTGTCTATCTGTCCATCTGTCCTTCCGTCCGTCCGTCCATCTGTCCTTCCGTCCGTCCGTCCTTCCATCTATTCGTCCGTCCATCTGTTCGTCCGTCCGTTCCGTCCGTCCGTCCGTCCATCCGTCCGTCCTTCCATCTGTCCTTCCGTCCGTCTGTCCTTCCGTCCGTCCGTTCGTCCTGTCCCTTCCCATTCGTGACAGACTCAATCGATCACTGGTATTATCGCTCGTTCACTGCGTTCTCTAAATCTGATTAGCCGTCAGTTCATCGCAAACTCTCGTTGGCCTCCGTCCGTTTGTCCCTCCCCTCCTACCTCCCTCTAAACCCCAGCTACCCTCTTTCTTTCCTCTACTCACTCAGACTGCAAGACTTACATGGACACAAAGACGGGAGACAAAGAGACTGACAGATACACTGTCAGCCCCAGACACACAGAGAAAGACAGACAGAGGCAGAGAGATACAGAGACACAGACATGTACCCAGAGGGAGAGGTAGAGAGAGAGATGCGCGAGGGGAGATGTGGGTGAATAGGAGCGAGATAAAGCGTCGTTCGTCTTGCGATGTCACATGTTTGAGAGTTGGACGTGAGAGGAGCCGATATTTGGCGATTATGTAGAGAACCGGGATGATGAATGGCGACGCTTTCGTTCTGACCCACTTCCCCATCCATCCATCAGCTCCGATATGAGGTGACGGCAGGGGATGTGACAAGCAGCAAACCGTCAGCGGCGGCTGGACCGTCGAGAACAGCAGCGCTGCCGAACGCTAGGCGCGTCGATGAAGCCTATCGATGACTTTATTCGACGGGATGTTTAGCGCAGCTACTCGGAGGTCTCAGTCTGGCGCCACGTAGTAATGGATAGGATGACCTGGTGTGGGCGAATCCGAGCGTATTTATATCTGAAACGAAGTGCACTTTTGAACTCCATCAAAGTATCGATCCGTCGCTAGACTGCTTCATGCATATCTGCCGGCATTTCAGAACGACTGACTGTCTTACTTGCCATATTGCAATAGGTGACGAGACAATACTTTTTAACAAATGAATTGTCTACATATGATAGATTTCAAAATAGCATTACCAGTTGTTTGCTCTTAATGAATCTAACTTTTTATATCAATATAATTATCTTGTCCTGATCTGATATATCAACTTACAGTACACAATCAAATCAATATGCTATACCGTATAATATGCGATGGCGCTAAGATGAAAACAATGAATGCCTTGCATGAAAATGCATGCGATAGAATTAATACAATAGAGGCTAAAGCTTACGAAGAAGAGATAAATCAATGAGACGCCACCGTTACTTTCTTCTAAGTTTTCTTACTGGGATCCATTCTGCTTTACTATTATGAGAAATATGACCAGTAACTGACTTTCTCTGAGCATACTCACAAGAACGTAGAATAGAATAGAATAGAATCCATGTTTATTCTTTAACTCCTAGTCAGAACGCAATGGAATACTGGATCCATTGGCTGTTCCATTTAAAGTATTATGAGAAACATGACCAGTAACTGACTTTCTCTGAGCATACTCATAGCGCGACAATATGTCGTGGTATGAGTAAGCTCATACCGTAGTTTTCCAGAAATAGGGACCAACCATGACGAGGTTTCTAGTTGCATGTAATTTAATGTAATTGAACATTTATATAGCGACCCTTCAAGATATCTACTCAGAGGAGCTCTCTGCACTAACCTCTGCGCTAGCCTATATCATTACGAACGAATATATAACATCAGTTAGCAAAGCATGTGTGACATATCCGCGTTATGCGCATCTTCTGTGACGGATCCAGATTATGCGCCATTCGATATCTGCCAAAAACTACTTCTGTATTCTGATGCATTCATAATATGCACTGGGTTTGACCAACTGATTTCATACGGGCCCCTCGTTTTGCGATTAATCAGCCTCAGTCCGTTTAAAGCGCTGCAACTCGGCTAATTGGCAGAATTCCGAATTGAGTTTAGTCATTTATCTAACTACATACGAGACGAGATGCACTGGTTGCACATGCGAAGACGCATTTAATTAAGATCCTTATGCAAATGAGTAACAGCCGGTTGTACTCTGTAGTGGTTGCAGATCTCTTAGCCGTATACAAAATTGTGAGGTAAACTGTAGTAGGTCCCATTCCAAGGACCGTGGTATGGTTGTTCCACCGTTTCATACTTTAGCAATGCAATATGGAAGCTTAGTCATTGTTGGCCCCTATTTGTGGAACCGGGTTCCTTGAAACCTGCGCTAGGAATTTCTTCTCTTTTTATGTCTCTGTTGTCGTCAACGGTTGAAGGCAATTCTATTTGATCGTGATCTTGCATTGTCAGGTCTGAGCCCCTTCGGTAAATGTGAACTTAAAAATTTCAACATACAGTTAAACGCCCATAGTTATATGACTTGGTGAGCCATGATGAGATTACTTTCACGATATTATCTCTATTTGATTATTTTAATTTTATTTTCATTATTGGTCCGACTCATGCATGTGTCGGAATCATCATTGTGTCGAGCAGTTAAATTCGTGCCTCGTTGTAAGATATCCCTGCCCATCGCCTGGATATACCTAATCGTCTAACCATAATTATCTATTCTTGTTTGGCTGAAAAGGTAGACGATCAGAATGTTCGCTCTCAGATGTATTATGAACCCCGTGACGAATTACTCCATTCCATTGGTTAAGCCTCGTCGCTTCGTTTCTTAGTCTTTGCGCTGCGCTGAGTGGAAGATTCTGACTTCGAGAAAAGGAATTGAATTGTTTCCTCTCTATGTTTTATTATACAGAGAGGGGTATGTGAGTTGTTTCCTATCTGTGCTTTGTTTTCGAGAGAAGGGAAGCGAATTGTGTTTTTTGTTTACGAGAGAAGGGCAGTGATTTGTTTTCTCTCTATGTTTTGCTTTCGAGAGAATTAAGGGAGGGGAGTGTATTGTTTCTTCTTTGTGTTTTATAGACAGGTAAGTGAATTGTCTCCTCCCTGTGCGTTGTTTTCGAGAGAAGGGAAGCGTATTGTGTTTTGTTTACGAGAGAAGGGCAGTGAATTGTTTTCTCTTTATGTTTTGCCTTCGAGAGAAGGGAAGTGAATAGTTTCCTCTGTGTTTTGTTTTATTGAGTAGCAATTGAACTGTTTCCTCTCTGTGTTTTGTTTTCGAGAGATGGGAAGTGATTTATTTCCTCTCTGTGCTTTGCTTTCCAGAGAAGAGAAGTGAGTCTGCGTTTGACTAAAGTTGGTTTTGCTGAAACACCAGTAAGTCATCCGTTGTCCAAGATCAGAGTTGACTCTGTCTGCAATCTGTTCAAGCTACGGACCTAAAAAAGTAATCGATTCCAATTACTTTTCTTACGGAGAACCAGCGTCTCCCATATGTCATCCGTCGACCAACCAATTACTTGATTTTTTACGAGACTTTATATCTATAAAACTACATATCGATACATAAATACATAGCAGCTGCTATAAGTATAAAACGAGACACTTGGAGAACAAGATTGCATCTCGTGTATAAATGACAAGTAGCTGTAGAAGGCTAAATATGTCTGCGGTTAAGACCGTCATGAGCGTCGTTGTGTTTCACAGAGTTTTATAGTAGGCAGAAAGAGAGGAACGTTCACACAGGCAGTGAGTGATTCGGTCAGAGTCGAGAATTGAAGATTCGTCATCGTGTGCCTAGTGGCGAAGAAGAACAGATAGACTGAGACACATGTACACAGACAAAAGGGATGACATGGCGGTACTTGTACGGAAAAGGAACAACAATCATAAGCAAAGAAAATGGGAAAGAGGATGGCGGACGAGGGAGAAATTAGGGGCATAGACAAGAGTATAGAGAGCACACTGGGAGATAGAGATACAGATTGAAGAAGGAGGAACAGAGAGAAGGAGATATAAAAATATAAAATAATAAAAATTATGCTAATACATAGAGATAGGAGCAGGAGCAGAAAGATGAGGAGCAGGAGAAGAACAAAAGGAGGAAATATGTAGAGAGACATGGACAAGAAACACGAAGTAAAACATCGGGAGAAAGAGAAAAGACAGAGTGAAAGAAAGACATATACAAAGACATAAAAACAGGACAGAGAGAAGTAAGAAAAATGGAACAAGAAAGGAAAGAAGAGCAGAAATAGAAAAGCATAGAAAAAGAGGGACACGGGGAGTAATAAATCTGAAAATAGGACGTACAGGCAATCGAGAGATAAATATGCACAGATACAAAGCCACAGAAAAGAATTTGAGAATTGTAGGTGAAAAAAAGGAAAAGGAAGAAGAGGAGGATATGGAGGAAGAGGAGGAGCGAGATTGAGAGACGAAGAGGATTTTCTGTCTAGTTACTGGTAATATATTGAACTGGGTGAGTAGATTTTCTGGGTCCTGTATTGAGTCCTAATCTGATCTGGAGCGCCGGTCGTCCGTCGATCTGTCGGTCGAAACAGATTAACCAATTACGAGGTTTTCTATCGGCAACAGACAATTGCATCTTCGGTCGACATGCCCGATGACAATTCGATGCGGCGGCCAGCGAAAGAGAGGGACAGAGACAGACAGGCAGAGACAGAGAGATCTACGGAGAGGGAGAACGAGTTAGAGGGAAAGAGAGAGAGAGGGCTCTAAAGCACAGACCGCAAAGGAGTTAATTGAAAAAGTAAATATGATTGACAGACAATCAATATCGGCTGGAGACGCTCGGCCAGTGTGAGAGAGACAGAGAGACAGAGAGACAGAGAGATAGAGAGACAGACAGGCAGACAGATACATAAACAGAGACAGAGAGAGACAGAGAGAGAAAGAGAAAAAAAGAGAGGATGAAAGGAGATGAATTCTTAGAGACATCTGGCGTTAGAGTTGGCGGTCTCTGCAATGGTCTGCAGTCTAAAAATGTAATATAGGAGAGCTTTAACTTTATCGAGTCCACATCACCAAAAGATATTAGGCAGAATACAAAGCTGCCTCTTTGGAATAACGACAGCGCTAGCAGTTACTGCGGTTCCATGAAAAAGAATGCATTGATTCTTTTATCGTCTGAAAGGGACAGAATCTACTTTCCAGAAACTGAAAGACTGAATCTGGTGGCGGCGAAAGAAAAGATTAAGAGATACGGACAGGAACAAGTACAAGTACAGGCACTGTTACAAGGAAGGAATGACAGACGTATGGAAAGAAAGCAATGAAATAAGCGGACAATGGAGGAATGGAGAGAGAGAAAACTATTTAGAAACATAGAGTGGGGCCAAAAAAACCAGAATGAGACATCGGGAGAAGAAGTAGGATCTTGAGAGTGAGAGAGAAACATATGCAAAGACACAAACTGGGATTAGGAGGAGAAAGAGGAAGAGGGGAAGATAACGAAAAGGAGAATTGTGATGAATTATAGACGTATACAAGAAACAAGTCAGCCGCAGACAGAAACTAGACTAAGGGGAAGAAATTACAAACGACAAAGAAATTTCGAAATACTTCATCAGGCACTTACAAATGAAATATTATTGGAGGTGGAATAAAAGAAGGAAGATATCAGGTTCAGTTCTTATTCTGGTCGCCTTTGATTAGCTTTACTTTACCCAATGTTACGATTAGAAGTTGCCCCATTATGAATGAAGATGATCTCGACGGCGGCGGCGACGACAACAACGACGATGATGATGATGATGATGACGACGACGACGACGACGACGACGATGATGATGATGATGATGACAATGACGACGACGACGATGATGATGTTGATGACGACGATGATGATGTTGATGACGACGATGACCATCTTCTTCATCGTTATCTTCATCGCTAACAACATTTATCTGAATGTAAATTGTTTCAGAGCGGCAGCATCATCAGTGTATCTGTTCGTGATTCACTGTCTCAGTGGTCGTCGCTGCCGTTAGTATTCACGGCTGCAGAGGCAGGCATATAACAAGGGATGCTATTCGACGGCTGGCTGCTGCAGGGTCATATACGTGCTCATGAATCGGTCATCTTAGGCGGTGCTTCCCGGTCGAAATCACGACGGTCGCCGCATGAAACGGGGCACGCACCTGGCGCTCCCAGGAGACGGACGCCGGCGGCTGTAAACAATGATCTATACTAAGCATCGAACGGTCAGCGAAGATGACCGCGTGGCACGCCTCACCCTTTACTGGCCATTTATGAAATGACCAACAAACGCCGCCCGATCGATAATAAACTTTACAGTTTATATCGGCGCCTAACGATTCCCATGGGTGCCCGGACTTCCGTTGATCAAACGAAGACGGATACCGACCGACGCGGAGGATGCTGAGGCTGAGGCTGGCGGTGGCGGCGGCCGTGGTGCCATCGTGTGACCACCGACCGATGCAGGGATTGGCTAAACTGACGGATCACTGGAAACGATGCTCCCAGAAACCGAAGAGGGAAAAGGAGCGCTCCACCAACGTACGAATCGCAATGGGTGCGCGGTTAGAGCAGTTAGTGTACAACTGCTAAAGTAGGGATGAGAAACGGTTGACGTTTTCTGGTCAATGTGATGAGTGCTGCGTATACATTGGGACTTACTGACTCTACCATATGCGATTGTCCTTGGTTGGTCGTCGCGGCGATGAGCATGCACGTGACTGTCATGGCGGCTGTAGTTTATGCGGTGTCGATCGCGATGATTTAAGTTGGAGTCGTGATCCGGAGGAGGAGAGGGAGGAGAGCGGAGGAGGAGGAGGAGGCAGGAGAACATGGAGCAGAGAGAGGAGCGGCTAGAGAGAAAGGGAGGAGAGAAAGAGACAGACAGACAGACAGAGAGAGACGGAGAGACAGAGAGAGAGAGAGTGAGAGAGAGTGAGACAGAGACGGAGACAGACAGAGACAGATAGAGACAGAGACAGAGAGAGCAAGAGAGAGAGAGAGAGAGAGAGAGAGAGAGAGAGAGAGAGAGAGAGAGAGAGAGAGCTGAGAGAGAGAGAGAGACAGAGAGAGAGAGAGAGAGAGAGAGAGAGAGAGAGAGAGAGAGAGAGAGACAGAGACAGAGACAGAGAGAGAGACAGAGACAGAGACAGAGAGAGAGAGAGAGAGAGAGAGATGATGCAGCGGAATGATGTCTCTCTGTGGCCACATATCTCAGTCTTTGGCATGGCTTGCGCGAGATGGGACACGAACACAGACAGTTAGAAACACAGAGAGGGGCAGCAAGATCTAACGAGTGCAAGAAATCAGCGTTGGCGATAGTATTCGAATACACGCTCACACAAACACGCACACACATAAACACACACACACACATACAAGCACACACAAAGCACATACACATACACAAACAAACACACACAAATACACACACACAAACACACACACAAACACACACAACAAACACACGCACGCACACGCACACACACACAAAACACACACACACAAATACACACACACAACACAAATACACACACAAACACACACAAACAAACACACACACACACAAACACACACAAACAAACACACACACGCACGCACACACATACACAAACACACACACACAAATACACACACACAAACACACACACACAAACACACACAAACAAACACACACATACGCACGCGCACACACCAGCGCATTCACGCATACGCAGAGTTCTAATCTCGTCCAATTTAATTATATAATAATACACTTTATACACAAAGCATCGTCAATCGATGGCGCTTCAAGTGAACCGTAGACTTATAATCATATTCGTTGTTGAAGTAGCCTGGTAGAATATCCGATAGGCCATACGGAAGTCACAGAAGTCTAACCAAATAAATCTGACTTTCATTACATTACAAAATCCAATGCAGGCGCCAACAATTTCAGAATTTTACTGAAATTACCAAACATGACGCATACGTGTTGCACATCTCTTAATTTGATTTTTCAAGAAAATTGCGCTTTGTTGATGAAGTAGGGACGGTCAGATGACAGCCTCACAATGGCCTCCGATGAGTCTCAACTATTTTTGGACGAGTAATACTGCCTTACCCTCCACACGTAACCCAATCTGACGTTACCCAATCTAACGTTACCCAATCTGACCCCACCCCATCTTAGACGCCGGAGGAAATATCGGAGTGGGTGAGTAAGAAAAGGTCGCGGAGGTTCAGTTTGCAGTTGGAATTTTCCGGTTGAGTTGAGAGTCTTTTGAACGACGTTTGGTTCGATGTTTGTTCTTTTCTGTGATCGAAGGCACTCGTGCAGTCAGGTCCAGTGAGGTGGTCATCCGTTCGATGGTGGTCAATCGAACTGGACCTGAACATCAATCGACCATCGCCTAATCTCTTGTGCGTCCACTGCCACTCTCTCACCTCCCACCAACGATCACGTCAGACTCACACAATGGCCTCAGCGTCAATAACCAAACATAATCCACAGAAGAGGCATCTCTCGCTCTGTCTCTGTCTCTCTGTCTCTGTGTCTCTCTGTCTCTCTCTTTCTGTCTCTGCCTCTATCTATCTGTCTGTCGCTCTCTGTCTCTCTCTGTCTCTCTCTCTCTCTATCTTTCTCTCTTTCTCTGTCTCTCTCTGTCTCTCTGTCTCTCTCTGTCTCTGTCTCTCTCTGTCTCTGTCTGTGTTTCTTTTTTCTTCTCTCTCTTTCTTTCTTTCTCTCTCTTTCTCTCTCTCTCTCTCTGCGTTTCTCTAGCTCTGCCTCTCCCTCTAACTGGTTTTCTCTGTCTCCTTCATCTTTCACTCCTCTCTCTCATTCTGTCTATCCCTCGTTAAATAACGCGGCATCGCACACAAAACTCTACTTAGGTCAACAGTTACTTTAATGCCTCTGGTTTCTCTATTTTCTTTTTTGTAGGGTATCTTCCTCCTCTTCTATCTCTCACTCTATCTCTTATGTTCTTTGTCTTCTGTCTTTGTCTTTGCTTCTTTTCGTGTGCTACCCATGCATTCTTTCACACATTCATCCATCCGTCATCTATTTATTCATCCAGCCATGGCAGCCATTCATCTATGAAGCCAAATCTATCGATGTGTCCATTCATTCATCTAGTTTTTGGATGTCTCGTCCTGCACTAAATTGGTCTAGTACTTATCTTTGTCGACGCACTCAATAAGTGTGTTTAAATGGTAACTATTTCATCAGAACTTTCTTCGCACACGGTGTTCTACAATCTACAGGGTTCCGTGTTTGTCCTCTTTTGTTTACATCATACACTACGCCGCTATGGTCATTGCTGGATAATAATTCGATGGGATATAATTTCTGTGCTGATGATAGTCAAATTTACATTTTATTCGAAAGTCTGTCATGTGAATCATACATGCAGCTGTTGTCTGCTGCCTTTGATGAGGTAAGTCTTGGATGGTGGCCAATAAACTCCTCCTTAACCTATCGAAGACTAATTTCTGCTACTGCAGGGAACTTCACGGCAACTTAAAATATGTATTTGAAACTGGGTGACCCAATTGTCAGACGCTGCTCGGATATCTTCCGCGTTGTTTTCAATTCTACCATGTCTCTCACTGGCAATATAAACAGTATTTGTAGGCTAAGCCATCATATATGTTAATTTGTGACATGCACACAAAATTGGGCTTTATGTGCCCATGTCTGCAAGGATATCTCTGGCAAACGCATTGGTTTCCCGTCGCCTATTAAGCTTACTGTAAGTCGCTTCTTGTTGGTATCAATAAGTCAAACATGCTGAAACAGCAGAGAGTTCAGAACTCTTTGCTTTAGCCATAACTAATACATCTAAATATGAACATATAACCTTCTGCTTAAGTCGTTGCATTGGCTTCCTGTTCAGCAAAGCATTAGTTTCAAGTTTGGCTAATCGTTTATAAAACTTTGAACTAACACTGGACAGCCACAGTACTTAAAATTCGTTCTTATTTCCCAAACTTATCATTATTCAACGATGTCATCTGATTATCTTTGTCTGACCTCAATCAAGAACCATTCTTGGTGAACGAACTTTTTCAGTTCCTGGACCTACTTTTTGGAACTCTATTCCTGTGTCTGTGCGCTCTGCTCAGTCGCTTGTGTCATTTCATTCTCGACTTAAAACTTACCTCTTTCAAATTGCTTATCCACCATACGCTGCCGCTCTGTCTTACGAATGATCTTTCGGATATTGACCTGATTACGGCTTGGTTCTGGTCTGCCATTAGTTGAGACCTTTTGCATTAGACACCGGCGCAATAGAAGCAACTAATTACATTTTATCTACATACCTATCAACCTACCTACCTGTCTATCTGCCTATTTATTTAATTATTCATCTATCTATCGATTAATCTGTATATCCATATATTTGTACATATTTCCATCCATTCACCAACCCATCCATGTATACCAAATTTACCAATCTAATCCATCTATCTAATGTATTATCTCTGCATTCGTTTCTTTACTGTACATTAAACCCGCCTCCAACATATCTCGCTCTCTTACTTTCACTTTCTTCCGTTGTTTCTTCTATTCTCTCTGTACTGTTTGCTATCTTCTCCCTTCTTCGTTGTTTACTTGCATACTTCCCACTTTCGTCACACGTCTGTCTGTCTCTGTGTTTTTCTGTCTCTCTGTCTCTCTCTGTGTGTGTCTATCTGTCTCTTTCTTTCTCTCTCTGTGTTTGACTGTATGTCTCTCTCTCTCTCATTCTCTCTATCTGTACTCTCTCTGCGACCACCTACTCTATTCCTCCATCCTCCGAGCGAGAGCGGCTGTCACCCAGGAGGGGGGGGGGGCAGATGGGTGTGACAGCTGCTTTTCTTTCAGTTGGAACCCCTAAAGCCGTCCAACTGACAACGTCCGTCTGTCGTACAGACATCGGGTCGTCATCTATAGACATCCCGTTCTACCAGAGAGACATCTGCAGTGCTTGACCCCTGGGTGTGTGTGTTCGACCCCAGGGCCACCCTTACGACTCATCGATTGCCCTAGGGCGCCTACTAAAACGATTCTAAATTCCAAGACCCCTCGGCTCAGATAACGACGGCGCCTCTTAACCAAACGCTCGGCCTCCCTGCATCGTTCATCATCTTCCACAAGGCGGTCGTGCGACTCAAGGAGACCGCTTTATTTGTTTTCGGCGGCAAATCGATCGATTGGTTTTGCAGATATGGGAGCATCATAAATGGATTCTCGTTCGATGAAAGCGTTCCCGACAGAAGCACAAAATGGCAGCGCAGACAACAAAGACTTCTTTTTATAATTAAATAGGTCAGCGCGCATCCAAAGATCCCCGCTGGCGAAGATTGTGCTCCCTCCCCAGCTGAAGCCTGGATTATGCTAATATTGACATCTGCGCAAACAACTGGAGAGTCCACAGTTTGCTAGAGTCAATATTAACATACATACGAACAACCAAACTTAGTCCTTCTCCGCTGCATATTAGTAGGGTAATCAGTGAATTAATCCCCTTTATCTAACACACTTCCTATGATAAAATGAGAACTGAAGCCTAAGCGGTAAGAAAATATTTGTTAAAAATGCGTGGCTTAAATCAACCCGCGAGGTCCACATGAATCACCGTTAACCGGAAAATTATATTTGTTCGAGTCTTAAATTGAGAGATTAATCATGAGATCGTGAGATTCTTCATTAATTCATCAAGGACGATGTTTATTTTGACTCACTGAATCATTGAATGTCGCTTCAACAAAACATTTCAGACTTAGTTCAGAAGCCACGAAGGTGGAGATACTTTGACCCGGATCGTGTTAATGACCATCTCCAGACGAGAAACAGTTCGCAACGACAAGGCAACGCTGCTTAATGCTAATGCTTTCGCTGCTTATTCTAATGCTCTAACGCTGCTTATGCTAATGTTCTAACGCTGCTTGCTATAAATGCTCTCATGCTGCCTGTATATACTAGTGCTTTAGCGCTGCTTATGCCATTGCTCTATAACGCTGCTTATGATAATGCTCTAACGCTGCTCATGCTAACGTTCTAACTTTGACTATATACAAAAAATATATTGAAGTAACAAGACGATTGATCGCCTTCGCTGGTGCTCGGTATAGACACCTCGAAAGGCGCCGTATAGCAATATTAACTATATCTATAGTCATTTCATTACATTATATTGTACTACATCGCATGACAGCAATGTACAAAAGTATGGCCGAGAAAAGTACAGACTGTGAAAGTATAGCCTATGAAAGTATAGACTGTAAAAGTGTGACCTATAAAAGTATAGACTGTTGAAGTATATAGACAGTAAAGTGTAGACTGTAAAAGTATAGAATGCAGATTGTAAAAGTCTAAACTGGAAAAATGAATCCGTTAACAATAGATTGTTGTGCTGATCGAATGATCACTTGCATACAATGTCTGGCAGAGCATTAGACACTGCTGCCTGTGGCCTTTCATACTATGAGACAAAAGGCAATAAATAAGACCTAATGACCGTTCTCTATAATTAGACAATTTATGTCCACGAGCCATTCTGCTTTTAAGAGTCTCTCATGTGGCAAACAAAGACTTATTGCTTTTCGAAGGACGGCGACTCAACTCGGAATGGCTTCGAACCCAGGGCGTCAAGACGACGGGTTCGAGCCCTAAGCCTCTATGGCACACCACCCTCCTTCTATACTGCAGTTCAAGAAGCTGCGATTGACACAGTGGCCGCGGCGGTCGAAAACCGTTTCCCGGCTCGCCGCTCAATCTCCTCCCTTTCGGGACCCTTTAGCGACGGCTACAGAGGGGCCCAGGATAGGCCGCCGTGCTTTCCGTCCGAGCAATATCAATTACGGAATTGCATTGGATTTTTCGTTCCTCTCCCGCCGCCGCCGCCGCCGACGCACAGTCAGTCAGTCCCTCAGATCGATACGAAGCACTCGGCGTAGGCTCCTACTAATACTACATGTCCCAGCACCTAGTCTTCTTAGAGGACCAGGCGCAGGCGGCGGTGGTGGCCGCTGCAGCAGCAGGAAGAGTGGCGGCGGCGGCGGGAAAGGTGGGAGGGACGGAGGGTAAGGTTGGTTACTGGAAACGGCCGCCGCGCGCAAAAGCAATCATGGCGGATTTGCACCGTGTAAAGCTTATCTAATAAAGTTGATTAATAACAGTCTGCATCGCGTGTGTGACTGCCTGAGCGTTTGTGTCCATATGCCTGAGTGTTTGTGTCCATATGCCTGAGTGTTTGTGTCCATATGCCCGAGTGTTTGTGTTCATATGCCCGTGTGAATGTGTCGTTATATGCGTGCGATTGTGTTCAGCCTGCTTCGATTACAGATCTCAGTCAATGAAGTCAGAGTTATTCGGAACTATTGCATAACTGTTAGTTGTTATAAACTTATGAGCGACTTTTGTGCATTTCGTTGGTCACATATATAAAGCTTTTTTGTCCGACGCTGCTTCCTGAGCTTCAACAAAAATATCGAAGAGCTGGACTGAAAGTATTGCAAATGCAATCGATAAATTTAACCTTAGGCTTAAAAGACGAAGTTAATATAGTAAGCACTCTTAAAGTCCGAAGATTTATAAGCAATAAAGTGGGTATTTTATGTGCGACCATCGCCGAAGCGCATAAAAACGTAAAACATTGGGCAAAATCTATTAAATGCTTGTTCAGGGTAATGAATGAGTAGAAGATGCGCCAGGTCCATTGCCTCAGCATAATGTCGAACGTGCAAGAAACCTTCGAGTACCAATACAGAGAGCAGCGGAGAGTTCCGATCTTGAAACCTTTGCACGGAATGGACTTTGGCCGCAACGAGTTTCTGTTGTTAACTGTAAAGCTACAATAATTATATGGACAGTTGTTTGTTTTCAGTTGTAGCCAGAATTAGAACTATACAATACAATACAATACTCGGTTATTGAAATTCAAAAGCTGACACAAACGCAACTTCTACAAATGGTTCGGGGCTTCTATGGGAGTAGTATAACCTAAGTCAGTAGGTGTTCTTATACAGCATCGACACTTAATAAAACAGTGCAATCGTAAAGTCAATTAAAATTACAAATTCAGTTAAAACTGCGTGTATGCGATAGTTTCATCTGCAGTGTTGCACTTGGAGAGGAGGAAACTAACTGTCATTTATATGGGACCATATGCAGCAGCATAGAAAAAAGGCTCGGAAAAGAACAGCTTGGCCTTGGTGCCGCATCGATTACATGGCCATGCTCAGCTAAGAGAGCGAGAAAGAGAGAGAGAGAGAGAGAGAGAGAGAGAGAGAGAGAGAGAGAGAGAGAGAGAGAGAGAGACAGAGAAAACCCAGACAGACAGAGACAGACAGACAGACAGACAGAGACAGAGACAGAGAGCGACGTGTGAGACGAGTGAGTGAGTGAGTGAGTGAGTGAGTGAGTGAGTGAGTCAGTCAGTCAGTCAGTCAGTCAATGGGTCAGCGAGACAGTGAGCAGTCAGTCAGTCAGTCAGTCAGAGAGTGAATTGCATTTAGTTGAGACATGTATAGTGCCTCGTATAGAAATGACATTAAAAAGATCCTATAGACCTATAATAGTAGTTCCGATACATAATAGGAATCTCCTGAATTCCTAGTCCACATTCTACAATTGCAATAACAATTTGGCCTATATCTAGAGTGGTATACAGTTTCCATTTTTATTACCATTCCTACCGAGTTACCGCATCACACTGAGATTTTCCAATTATTTCCCGTGTGGTGAGACCTTCTGATTGGTCAAACACTTGTGGACGAGGAGTGACCAGAGAGAAATGCTTCGATATATCGATTACTCGCCCACTCCCGCGCAGTGTTTGCGAACCTTTTCCGCAAATTAAAACCGTGGACCTGGCGCCAACCAGCGTCGAAATTCCATTCCAGCCGTTCTTTCATCCGCCTATTTATTTGACCAAGTTTTGCAAACGGTGCGATTACTATATATTGATTTCGGAGTGGGGTTGATCAGTGAAAAGCGATGATCGGGTTCGACTCCCCTAGATACTTACACAAAGCGTCCAATGATTGTATCCGTGATAAATGAGAGCAAACAGCGTGCTTGCGGACAGCAGCGGCAGAAATAGGAAAGCCAGAGTGGGGCAAATATTTAACATAATACAGCAAAGCAATTAAATTCTACGGAAGCAGCAGTTGGTCAAATATTTAGCTTAGTAGAATTCTGTGATGCAGTCTATAGGCCTATACGGAGGATGTGAGTGGCCATACATACGGCATATAAACAAACCCGGAATCCGGATTGAACCAACTCGGATCAACTAGTCATCAAAGAGCAAATATTCCTCCTATGAGTCTTTTATTGATTGTCAGCCACAGAGTCAGGTTTCAGTGTGACTTTGGACGTTTTACATTTATCGTATACCTATAGTTTGTCCTTTCGTCTACCTTTTTTGCGTAAATTAGTTTCAGCTAAGGACATGCATAAGGCTCAAGACAGAATAAAGGTCGCGTGGGCCGATATATATCAATGTTCAATCGCCGTTTCAAAGAGCTATTATAGATGCTCAATATGGAAAGTTATCAGAAGTCATTTAACAATGCGTTAAGAGACACGGTCCAACTAAATTTCGATATCAATATTTCGATAACTATATTTGAACGCAAACCAACAAAATATTCAAAAGAGTTACGGGAAAATATATCGCAGATATAAAAGTTTTGTGAATCCATGCTGAAGGCAAACAAATTCGGTCACGCTGCCCATGTACAATAAGAGTGAAACTACAAATCTTTTCAACTGGGATAAACCGTGCATGTAAGCATTATTATTTCCCCGAATGAATTGTTTTGTCGTTGGCTCGAAGTATTTAGTTCTTAGAAACAGTCGAAACACTCACCACTGATTAACATGGGTAAAGACGGAAATAAATTTGCTCGTGCCATCAAGGACAGTCTAAATGCCATTGTCGAGATAGGCTCAGATAGCGCGAAATGATTTTGATAGCTAGAGTTGCAAACGTCGTTGATGGATTCGCGCTAATGACGAATTATGTGTCGAACTCTCAAGTGGACATAATATTTTCATGTAACTTAGTTTTTTCTTAGTTTTTTAAAATTATTATTCGTAATTGTGTTTTATCTCGAGTTAACGCTGTGCTATAAGATCATTGCATTGACGGGAAGCTTCCTCGAGAGATACAGGCGACTCTGCTTAAGTGCATAGCCTCGGAACTTCCTTGAACCTATGCACTTAAACGATTTATGCACATAACAGAAGTTCACATAAACAAGTGTTAAGCAACAGGAACAGTATGAATGACAGGAACAGTATGAATGACAGTATGTTTGTGACATGACTTGGCGCACTCCTGCTGATGCGGACCACAGTGCAGATAAGGCAGACCTCTCCACAGCCGTAGTCATTTGCTGTCCACGGGCGAACTGTCTATAGGCGACCAAAATGTTCTAATCTTAGCTGCTTATGCAATTAAACGGCTTTGATGTGCACAGAGCAATGCATAACGGGCTTGTATATATTCGGCTATGCACATAACCGAATTATGCGCAAATTGTGCGATATGCAATTGCACATACGCCGCTATATATATACGCGGAGTTGTCTTCCATTGAAATACTTAGGCCTATATATTAAAATGGGACCAGTCAGCTTCTACGCACATAAGCCAGTTATGCACTTATCCGTTATGCACTTAAGTGGCCGGACTGTACTTAGAAATGACGCTATATAATGTGTGGCTACATTACTTTAACCAGACAATTTGTCAGTTTTGAGGAGACACTAATTTTCCAAAGCGTATTATTCACCTAGAAACTCGAAAATGAAAACTCCTCTCCAGTTCGGTTAGAAAAGTTGTTCAGTTAGGGAAGATTTCTTCTGCGAAATGATTACAGAAAATGTAAAGGCTGGAAAATTGACCGCTTGAATGCATTTCCATATATATCCCCGAATTCTAGAATTCTTCAATAACTGTCAGTTCTTTAATGCATTTCTTACTTAATTATAATTATTAAAAGCACCTGAATAAATTCGTAGCCCAATATTATTGTTTAAATATAGCAACAAACGCAAAACCAAAAACTACGCTGTGTTACCGAATAATCGTCATGGTTGTGCAATTCAGACTATTTCTGCACTCAGCCCTTCAATCAACCTTAACCATAGGCCGATCGGTAGACGCCATCATATCCCTGGGCTACTATACAAGCTCCACATTTTCTTCCTGAATTTGATATAGCGGTGGGCGGCACTCATATTGCATCTCTTTCAATTAACGCGTACGTGTTTAGACAGGCGGCAGCACTAGCGATCACGGCTCGCTTTTAATTGCATATCGAAATAACGCGGAGTCGATTTTCAAGCCATCTGGCGCAGCAATAATAAAAGATCTCAGCACAGCTATATGACCGTATACACTTAGACACCGAGAGGTCACGTTCTCACCATAGCAAGTCTTCTAGAAGCCACTGTGTCTGGCTGGTCTTTGCCAAACTGACCGATGACTGCGTATAGCGTACTGGGATAATAATAGACTTCTTGAATGAATTGAATTTAAACATTGTTTAAGAAATAAATAAATATTTTTTTATTGTTTTATGCGTCTGTTAGGAACATTAACTTAAATTTTTCAAATCACTTGTACGTCAGACAGATTATGAGTGAACAGGTTAGCAAATAAAGGAGGACCTGCTGAAAGGACAAATAATAACATTCAGTTCTTCATTCATTCATTCAGTCAGTCAGTCAGTCAGTCAGTCAGTCAATCAGTCAATTGGTCAGTCATTGAGTCAGTCAATTATTCAGTCACTCATTCATTCAGTCAGTCATTCAGTTAGTCAGTGATTTAGTAATTCAGTAATTCAGTAATTCGTTCATGCAGCCAGTCATTCGTTCATTCATTCATTCATTCATTCAGTCAGTCAATTCAGTCATTCAGTCAGTCAGTCAGTCAGTGATTCTCTCCGTCAGTCAGTCAGTATGTCTGTCGTCTGTCTGTATGTATATATGTATGAATCAAGAATGCGTGTATATATGCATTTATGTATGTATATCTGTATATCTGTATGTATGTATGTATGTATGTATGTATGTATGTATGTATGTATGTATGTATGTATGTATGTATGTATGTATGTATGTATGTATGTATGTATGTATGTATGTATGTATGTATGTATGTATGTATGTATGTATGTATGTATGTATGTATGTATGTATGTAACTATGTATGTATGTATCAACCTTCCCAATGTCAAGAATCTGTGTTCATCATACTTTAAGAGTGTACGTGATTCCCCGAGACACAGTATAGATGACCCTTCTCCACTTAACTCTCTGCAACACATGACCTGACCTTCTTGCGGTATATCATCTCTTCATCAGCACAAGCGTTATCTGTCTTTATATGTCAATCTTTATTTCCCCAAATATTGGTAGCACAACACAAAACAAATATGAAAATCAAGAAAACAACTCAATCACTTATGGTGTTTGAGAAAAACACAGAAATCTGACAACCTCATTGTTATGTGAACGGTTTTTCTGCATAAAACGCAGTCTTCTGCATGGATAATCAACAGTCTTTAATATTACTTTCATGCATGAAGTGCAATAGCGATACAACTATGATATGACAAATTTTGAATATTTTACATTATTGCAATTTGCAGAGCTGTAAGTGTACTCTAAGGACATAATTGTTGTGTGACTGACAGAAATGGTTGCTGCATGCCTTCATTCTTCATCAACACGATTCTTTCATATCTTCATGAGCTTGAGTATTTATCTGTCTTTAGGAACACGATGTTTCGTGACCACGATCTTTAAATGTCTTCATGGGTTTATCTGACTTCAAGAATACGACTATTTTACGTCTTCAAGCTTCAAGTTTGGTTTGTCAGGACGACGGTTATTACTCTCATGTTGTACTTGCATAATTATGTAGACTGATAGACTTCGTTTCTAGTTAGATTCTGGTAAACTGACATTATTTGGATTATAAATTGCTTTGGTCGGAATTGGTCCAGATTGAATTAGGATTCTTATCTGACCGCCTTTGAAATGTCGTTCATTTCGACTGTCGAAATTTGTCAAATGAAATAAAATCTATTATACTGAGCTAATTTTTAATTGTTCAATTTGTCTTCGTCCGTCTTATCTCGGTTTGATTGCGCCTAATCAACCATTATCTACCGGTTGGTCTTTATTCGTCTCCGACCAGATGTCTGTTTCCCTGTGTAAGTCTATAGGCCTTGAATATCTGTACGAACAGAGGCTTACACGACGGTCATATGGACATAATATAATGATATGTCCAAGCAGTACACAAACGTGTATATTTACGTTTGTGTATATAAAGGATTTAAATCATGGATTCCTGCGAACGCCTGGGACAGACGAGAGACAGACCCCCAGAACGACTCAAGTGACAGCCATTCATGTCTGCCCACTGAGTCGGCCGTATATTTACCCGTGTCAAGATTTACCGTCTCTTGGTGATGGGTTATCGGCGCGCCATTCCGCAGCCTCGGGGTCATGACCTCCTAAAACTCAGGCGTCTTAGTAACGTTTAGCCGCTGCGCCGAGTATGGAACGCTGATTGCCCAATATAAGCCTCGCCTTTTTGATGACTATAATAAATTCCTAGTATGCCTCTAACTAAACTGTAATTTTTTGATTACATCGAGTGTAATATAGCGATTTAGCATATTTTATCTTTACGATATTTTGTGCATTATCTACCCGCGTCGTCTGTGTAATGGACGACGCGTTAAACACTGTGTCTGGCGTGAGATCGTCACTGATTCATTTCGGCAAATGACAGCTCGATGTCAAGCCCGACCCCTCCGAGCGTTAATTAGGTCCCAGTGTAGCTGAGGTCAAGATGAAAGCAACAAACAGAGCAGCTACTGTTGTCATTTTCTGCTTAAGATATACAGCCCGACTAAGTCGTGGTCAGGTCAGCTGTGTAACTAATTCTGTATTCAGAAATTCATATTGAGCCACTCGTCAGACTTGATCAGAAAAACGCCGGGGACCACAATGTTGTAGTTAAGAGTCTAACCTTTGACCCTGCAATGGTTGCTATCCTATAACACTTGTAATCAGTACCTACTCCTGTCATTTTCGGTTTTTAAGGGAATCTACATTTAATTTTCTATACATAATATTTACCATATTGTTGTAAATTGTGTGGTAACTACCTAATAGTTTTCCAATTATGTAATTGAAACGCTTATCGAGGAGAAAAATATACGTACAAGTAACCTTTGAGAAGTCAATTTTAAGCTGTAATCTACAAATGAATAGTTGCTAAATCGCTGACAAACGGAACTGTCTGCCATTTTCCCGCTCCTAACAAAAGACTGAATTCAACTTAAACGAAAATAGAAATGTATTATAAAGGAGTCTAAAGAGGAGATGTAGGCCTACCTTTATGCTTTTCAGGAAAGAACAGCTCTTCAGTTCTTGGACACTGCAGGGCAATTCTACAGATTAGAAGCTTGCTATATTTAAACAAATTAAACAGTTGTTTTGGATTTAGGAAAACAGACAATAACACTAATTATAATTCTATAAAGTAAGCTTACTGGAGAGAAAGGAGGAAATTTATTTTTAGTGCGCAGAACGAGATGTCGAACACTGTCGATGACCGAAAATAATTTAATCATTAAAGAGAACTAGATCAAAAGATTCATAGTCGTCTGCGCATATATACCCAAAGGCCATATAGAGACATAATAATTATGATGATATGCCCAAATGATCAACATGTAGGCCTATGTTTACGTTTTTGTATGTAAGCTATTCTGCTGAGTCGACATGTGCACGTGGTGAAAGCATTAGTGTCTGAGCAAATTATGCCCAGAATACTGAAATAGTTCTTGAACTCAGAATATTACAATAGTTTATGAATTAGCATAGAATTTCGTAATATATGACCGATCAAACAGACTGTTTCCCTTAATCCATTAGACAGTTCCTTCTCTGCTTCACAAGCATGAAAGTCGAATATCCTCTTTATTTCAAATTTTTTAATTAATGCATTATATTGCCTATACCTGTTATCATTAGCAGTTTCTGGAATCATTGTCTTTTTGACGCTTTTAGGCATGTTTAAAGTATACCTTACATCACATTACGCTATCTTCTGCTGATGCAGTGCATACAGAAACAGACCCTGCTGCAGGACCATAGGCCTAATTATTTCCCTTCTGAAGCGCAATATAGGCTACAGCTAATGCGAACTGAGTAATTAAATCATCGAATACGACTGAAGCATAAACTCATCTTAATGTCATGCTAACTCTAAGCCAATATTTATCCACCAAACTATCCCACATGTGTGTGTTTGTTTTCCACCAAACTATGTGTGTGTGTGTGTGTGTGTGTGTGTGTGTGTGTGTGTGTGTGTGTGTGTGTGTGTGTGTGTGTGTGTGTGTGTGTGTGTGTGTGTGTGTGTGTGTGACTGTGTGTGTGTGACTGTGTATTTATGTGTTTACATATGGCACCTGAGCTGATACATGATAGTTTAATGTTGGTGCAACACCTTAGCAGAAACATAATGTGATACTTAAGCCATGCATCGTCTGGTGGCCATAATATGTGAACCATGGTCTATAAATCTGACTGGATAAATCATAATTTTATTTGGGCCTTTCTAAGCAATTGGTATAAATATTCGTGGAGGATAGGCCAGAAGACTGCATACATGACTTGCGGCCTATATGCATACCTCCACCAGTGTTGGATGTAGATTTTACTACTAATGATAATAATACTCTGATTCAAATAATCTCTTTTAGAAATCACACAAGATTTTACACTGAAGTTGTTCAATTCGTTTTAGTTCATATTTATAACATTTTAGCGATTGATTTTACTAAGTCAGTTCAAATATTTAATAAAGTCCCTATTTCATTTCTCCATTTTACTCTCTGTCCAATAAATTTATTAGAAGGGAACCGCCCTTCGCATTAGGCCAACGGCCTAAGTTTAGGGCGCTCACACACACACACACACACACACACACACACACACACACACACACACACACACACACACACACACACACACACACACATATATATATATATATATATATATATATTATAGTCTCTCGAAAGTGGCATGACTCCAACGCAGACCACCAGATATGTAAACAGGCACAATTGCGTATCATTCTATTAACACCACCACTACCAACCCGCGCTATTTGCGCCAGGTAGTGCCAATCCAAAGCCTAGGGAAAGGAGGAGGGAGACGTCCACGGCCGTGGCAGCCATAAGATGTCGCTATTTGTTAAACACTGTAGCAAGACCCATTCTTATACGGAGAAGCATCACTCATGTTCACTTCGGTGGCTTTTATGTAACGTTTTAGTAAAGAAAGTAACTATACCATGGCAAAGGCTGGCGTCGATTTGTTCCCGTTTTCTTTCAATCTCCTATCTTTTTGATACTTCCTTTGGTTACCAATGAGGCACATAACCCACACGATATGGATATATTATGTGAGCGCATATGTATGTTTGTGTATATGGCTTCGGTCGTTTTATGTCTAGGTGCTGAATCACGCAAGTGCCGGGTCTGGTGAGTTTATACTTTCGCCTCCGGCGTGTAATCTGAGACGGAGGGAGAGCGAGCGAGTACTGGAACCGAGGAACAGACCACTTGTATAAATGTACACCATGTATAAATGGAACATGGTAAAGCCATTAAAACAGACTTCATGAAAGCGTTCTGTAATTAATAGACGTCACGGTCAAGAGGGCTTTCCTAAGTGTTCTAATCTTGACAGCGTATACGCTTAAGCTCATTCGGACGGTATTGTAATATACAAATATATATATTATATATGTATATATATTATATATACTTGTATGTATACATTATATATATATATACATGCGTGTGTGTTTTGTACATGTGTGTATAACTACAGTTGTTAACAATTGGTCTGTAAAACCATAGTTGCCTATAGTTCAAAACCTTGAAAGAAAGAAAACAATTTCTGTATATAAGAATGCCTGTTGTACATATATATTAATAATAATAATTTTATAGGATTAAATGGCATGAGAAAACTGGGAGGCACCACTTTTGTGTATAGAGGATGAACTTATTTAACCCATGCATATCCGTATTCACTATTCATCATTTAATCCCTTTCTTTATTTGTCTTTTATAATCGTTATTTAATCCCTGTCTGTATTTACTGTTCGTTATTTAATTCCTGTCTATATATATAGGGTACTATTCGTTATTTAATCCGTATACCCGTATTTAGGGTGGCTGCTATAAGTTCGTAGCCAGATGTTTGGCTTACATTCTCAAGAGCAATTCCTTGTTGAACAGCACTAATACGATCGCAGTCTTATCTCTCCTACGCATCTGCGTCTGACAATGAAATATGTCAACCGTATGAGCTATCTTCAGACTCCCTGAAATTAGGTTACACAGTATATGTGTCTTACCACAAGACATTGTAGTTTTATGTTTACGGCCCTTTTGGTCACATTAGTTGTTTCTTTTAAAGACGTCGCTTCCAAAGTAAGCACTTACTGCCTACAGTTTAATATATAGCAATAATTGTCATTCTGTGCTTTCTGTATACTACGGTTATCACTTAAACTACTTTGATTACAACGAATCTCCAGCAGTCTCCGGACTTTTTAGGCCACCTTTAGGCCACCTCAGATCCTTGATACCTTGGGTACAATTTTTTATTATAATAATAATAATAATAATAATAATAATAATAATAATATAATATAATAATAATAATAATAATAATAATAATAATAATAATAATAATAATAATAATAATAATAATAATAATAATAATAATAATAATAATAATAATAATAATAATAATAATAATAATAATAATAATAATACTAATAATAATAATAATAGACGATTTGTATTGCGCCGTAGCGTAACCTAGGCCGAAAGAAAGGGTGCTATTGTGACGGTTTATACCACCACTTTAATACAATTATATTCTCAGTACTAAACCCGGCTACTACACAGGCTATAGTCTAGTATTTGGCTATACCGTGATGTGAAATGGGTTTCGTGCGATATGTAATTGCGCGCGGTGATCCGCAGACGGCGGCGCTATATAAAGGTTTCCAGAGAATCCTGCGAGATCGTTAATAACTCGGCCAAGACACAACAAATGTTCACCGCCGAACAAATCGTCCGATTTTACATCAATAACGACTGACTTGGCCTCAGCGTCCGTCCCTCCGTCCGTCCGTCTGTTACGATGCAAGGCGCTGCGGTCGGTCGGTGGCCCCCTCGCCCGCCCGCCCGCCCGCCCGCCCCTCTGCCCCAGCCACGTCAAGTGCTGCTCCTCGCTATATGAGCACCTAATCCGAGTAATCTTTGCACTTACGATCGACGTTTGCCTATTGGATTGGTCGGCCGCAGGCTGGCACGAAACATGCACTATATGTACAAACCTCCTCACGGCAAACACTATTGCATGCATCCATAAGTCTTACATACATACATACATGTATATACATGTATGCTGTATGGTATGAGTATTCGATGGGCCAAATTCGGTTTTATATAGCCCAGTTAGCAGATGGTTTGGTGAGGTTGGCGGTGGGTCAAACCGACATTGCGTGTTTGATTGTCAGGTCGAGCAATATATCGGGCAGGCCGAACGTCAGCATCCATTCTCTGGGTTGTCAGTCAGTCAATGGAACTATTCGGAAAACGTTTCCGGTTTCTTATCTAAGCGGATTGAACCTCTATTTCTGCGTTCCCACAAACCCCATCAGACACTGAGGTGCTCTTGTATACTACGATGATTGTGCAGATCATATCAATCATGTGCGTCATGTATGGAGCATTGGACAAGTCTACAGATATAAACGTTTCCTAAACCACTTGGTCACGGGTGTTCATACTAGAAGAGCCTCTGTATACTCAAGGGAGCGAATAATCAAATGCACATTGTATACGACACACCGTCCATGAAACAAAACAAGTCATTCAGACGTCAGCTTCTTCATTCTCTTTTGTTTTTCCCAAACTGCAAATGGACACATATAAGCTCCTATAATACACACATTCTCTAGATCATTTATCTACAAATGGTATTTAGAAATAAAGCAAGCTTCATACAAAACATTAACAATTTTACACTGAACCCAGTAATTTGAAAAGCGCGGTACTTAACAGGCCTATGCGTGCATCTCTCTGCGGTCCGGTTGAGCCAAAGAACAGGTTGATATAATACAAAGCAGCGTTGTTTGCCCTGCGTACAAGTCTAGCTTAATATAATGCCTACGTTACATTGAAAGTGGCTTCAGGCTATGACCGAAGATTCACATGTACACCACATACAGACGTGAACAGATTTACCCACAGGAACACACGGGCCCCGCAGAGCCCACCTGCTTGCATGGCATGTAGACACACAATGAACCTCATAAACATGTGCGTCTATGGGTCATTGATCATATCGGACTTAAGGTGAGAAACAACCAGTGCTCATTGTCCGGGTACCGAACAATACACGTATATACATATGCTTCAATGTGTACTGGATGTGTGTATATGTATACATGCATATGCATTATTATACGTATCAATTATATCGTTCATATTAGTAACAGATGTATTATGACAGGTGAAATTTATGGGAAAGGCGCGAACCTTGCACTCAGAACACTTACTACATTTAAAGGCCTTATATTAAATAATTATTTATCTATCGCGCATTTAACGCTTGTATATATATATATATATATATATATATATATATATACATACATAATATAATTTTTTATATAGCGGAAAAGGTGGGCAAACAATCAATTATGCACATAGATAATGATACCCAGGGTAGTGACACAATTTGCCCATTGTTCTTGCGGTATTTATCATTCACCAGCAGTTAGCTTAATATATGATTAACACAAAATAGGTTAGAAATCTCAATTACGAACCGTCGTTTCAATGTCTCGACATCGCTTAATTATTGCATGCTATTACACAGGACACAACCAGCAGCAGAACCAGTCACAGAAACAATTCATCAAACACAGATGTATGGACGCATTATACGATGACATAATACGACTCGAAGATTGGGTATGATTTCGTGCGTAGAAAGAAATGAACGCATTCACCTACGCACAGCCAAATGACTTCAGCCAATATGTTGGACGTATTTCTCACTCGAGTCAAACTTTCGACCTTTCAAATACATAAATTGCATATATTTAGACAATCAATAGGACTTGTCAAGTGCACAGGTGCATAACTTCACGGTCAATTTGCCATTATGGATGAATGATACAGTGAGAAGTAACTGCTGCTGATACGCATGCGGTTAACTCTGCATGCTCCACGTGCGCGAAATCGTTAAATTTGCGGAAGGCGCGACTTGCTATAGCAACAAAGATGAAAGAATTTCCTATTGGGCGGAAACACTGAATTCAGGCTAAAGCATGAATAGACATAAATGAATAGACATAACCAAACCAACATGCATCAACGGTTTACGTGTTCCGTGTCAGAGACTTCGAGTCATTTAACATCAGATAAAATCACTGCAGGTCACATTTTATTTGGGGTTTTATCATTTCCAAATGCAATGACGTTGAACACTTCTACGAATCGTTACAGTTCCTTTAGGAAGCCGTCTGAAGTGGCTGAGGTATGAAAGTCTCAGATACATTTCAGATAAAACTCATTGACTTATTAAGTGAGTCAGTCGCTCAGAACGTACTAACTGATATGCACTATAGTTCGTTTTTGCATCAATTTTTGGATCTTTTAACAGAAAAGGAGTTTCGTTAAGCGAACCTCGACTGCCACCTATCATGCATGAGTACGATTATTGTCAACATCATTCTCTTAACTTCGGCATGTATTTGAGAGTAGGAAGCCAGTGTTCTTCTTCGCTGTGTCATCTTCCCAAAAACAGTGTAAAGTCAATGTACTCATTTCATAAACCTGTTCGTTAGGGGCGATAATGTAACAAAATCTCTACATAGGCTATATATATCTCTGTGCTCGGTGGGAATGCAGATGCCCGACCTCTGTGTTTCGCAGTTCAGGACGCTATGCTGTAGACTTTCACTCAACTCAACATTACTTCATTAATGAATTATTTAATTAATTAATTTATTCATTCAATCGGTCAAGCCTTTGTTACGCCGTTGTTTTTATGACACCATAAGCAAAATAGACTAGTCGATGATAAGTCACGGGTCCAATCCAATAACAGAAACTTGATGAGCCTGCATAATTGTTAAATAGTCCTCATTTTTGTTGCTCTACCTGTCTGTGTCTATACCTACCTCTGCATGCACCTCTCTGTCTACCAGTATGCGTCCTAAATGCTTTGTTGTTCATCTGGCGTAGTTGTGCATGTATCTGCTCAACCACCTGCTTCCACTCATTACTCGTAACTGTCAGCGTGGTATCTGGATTCCTGGCTGCTACCAAGATCTGACAAAGTTTAGCCAAATAGCTGATGTGCCTGTTAATCTGTCCGTCTGTTGCTCTGTCCGTCTATTTGTCTCTGTCCTTCCTGTCAATTGTTTTGCTCTTGTTTGCTCGTCTCAGGCCTTGTCTTCCTTCTTTCTTTTTCCTCTTCTCTCATTCGATATGTCTTGGTACAGAGATGACAAATCATTCCAGCATATAAACGGTCGTAATTTTGAGAAATGATCATTGGTCTTTCGGTCTCAGTAAAAGTCAATCAATCAATCAATCAATCAATCAATCAATCAATCAATCAATCAATCAATCATCAGAATTTATATAGCGCCTCTTCAAGGGGCTCTACTCAGAAGCGCTCCCGAGCCAGGCCTGATCATAGAGGAATTAAATCTATTCCGAGTGGGACTACATTCAGTCGGACGGAATGGCTGTCAGAAACCCTTCATAACATTTAGCGTTTTAAAACAAAATATAAACTATAAATGACACATCGAGACAATTTGACCCTGTCTATTATACACGTTGACTATTTTAGCACACTCCTCTAGATTTGGTGGCAAACAAATCATGGTAAATATCAAATACGCATGCCATATTAAAAAAGAGCATACAGCAGAATCTTAACTTTGAAAGAGACGATTTAGCAATAGGCTAAGTGGCAGCATTTGATACAGTTCTATCTGCATGCATGATGTTGACCAAACCTGACGGCTACAAGTCTTAAAACTTATTTGTTTTGAATCTATGACGGCAGATGGTTAGCAGTTCACAATTTGTTGTCAGGATAGCAATTGCTACAGCTTAATTAATAATTACACATTGCAGTCATAATCATCTAACCACCGATGTCAACACAATCGATCACAGATTAGTCTCTCTCCGCTACCACAACCGAATTAGCCATTAGGATATGGAGAACGTTACCTTTAGGACCTCCTACAGTGTATCATTTGGCGCACAGGTTCATTAATACCGACTTAGAGAGTCCGCTTTTACCAGGGAGCGCGTAATGGCCTTGGTTCCCTTCGACTGACACTTGACACATATGGTCACATAGCACAGTTGGCTGACATTGGGAGATGTACAGGCGATGAGAGATAGCGATCACGTAGATAAGACTGCTGACAATTGAATCTGCTGTGACTGATGTGTCCCAGACTCAGCGTGACCTGTAAACTAGTGTATATACTGACTACCGTATCTATATCCACATCCGAAGGCCGTACCCATTTGACCTGTTGTGGATCGTTTGAAATTGCACCCTTCTATACACAGCAGTCCGAGTGTCATACGTCATAACAATCTCGATGCCGGCATCGTCAGTTACGTCATCGTTGACGTCATCATCATCGAAGCGAACCGGAAGCTATGAGATAATTTGACAGGAAGTGATTGTTTGGATCACTTCCTGTCACGTGGGAAGACTCCGCGGCGTTCATCTGACGAGGTCCTCTGTCGACCGTCTGCGTCCGACAGTTCTCGCGCTGTGGTAGCTGTCTGTGATGGGGCTGTAGGTGCGGCTGGAGTGGTCTCGTCGGAGGGCTGTCCGTCGAGCGGTGGGGAGGCAGCCGGTGCTTGCGGGCAGTCCACCTGGTCTTGTAGAAGATTGGAATGGCAGCGATGCAGAGGGCGAGGGTCGCCAGGTGGGTTCCGATGACGGCACACACCAGCTCTGTCACCGTGAACAGTTTCGGCTGTGGAACGACCTGTAAGTCCATCTGCCCAATAACCGTGTAGTTCTGTCCCTGGATGGTACCCGATCCCCGCGGCGTCATTCCCAACTCGTCGGGGCTTTGGAACGTTTCCTTCTTCGCACCGCCTCCCTTCACAGTTCGCCACTCATACAGTTTTTCAGGGAACGGTGTGCGAAGTGGTGGTGACGTCTCTCCGCCTGGAGGAAGTGTCCAGCGGGACGGAGGAGGGAAAGAGGGAGGCATCCTTGAGGAAAGGAAGCTCCGACAGTCCAGGATGAGACTCGGCGGCGGATCTCGACAGAGGCCAGGAGACGTTGATCGTAAGGGTGACGTTTCCAGCCTCGTTGTTTGCCACGCAGATGTACATCCCGAAGAGATTGGTGTTTCCGTCGTCGTTGTGGAGCGTCAGGACTCCCTCGTTCTTGCGACTGTCCTCCTCCGCCGGTGGGCTGTACTTGGTGGTTTTTCCGGAGGGTTGGATCCAGTAGAGAATGGGGGCAGGGTCACCGGAAGCGGTGCACTTGAGTCGACCGGTGCTGCGTCCAAACGTCGTCTCGATGTTATTGAACATTGGAGACTGGCAGCGAAAGTCGAAGAGGGAGAGTTGGCTGAAGAACTTTCCTCTGAGACGGTGGGGAGTGAGGCAGGAGGGAGCGACGGCCCCCTTGAAGACCTCACCGTTCTTGTCGAAGAACTCCTTCAGCCAGAGGACCTCGCAGTTGCAGTGCAGAGGGTTCGACGCCAGCCGGAGATGTTGAAGGGAGGAGAAGAGCGAGCTGAACTGGACCTCGATTCGATCGATTTCGTTTCCGTTCAGCCAGAGGTACTTGAGACTCGAGTTCAGAGGACTCAGCACTTCCGGATGGAGTTTGGCGAGGGAGCAGTCGTGAAGGTAGAGTCCGGTCGTCACAAGACCCTCGAACGACTCCGGAAGGAGCCGGATATGACGGTTTCCGTTAAGGAAAAGATGTTGGAGATTTAGTCCACTCAGACTGTACTCGCTCAAGGTCCGTATCCGGTTATTGCTCAAGTCAAGCCACTTCAGGTTCGTTAGAAGCACAAAAGTTCCTACTTCGATTCGCTCGATGCCACATTCGCTCAGGTAGAGATGTTCGAGGCTGTCGAATCCGGTGAAGTTAGATCGCTGTAACGCCGTCGAATGGAAGAGATTCCCGTTGAGGTTGAGCTGGAGAGTGTCTGCGGACACGCCTGGTGGAACAGCGCCCAGGCCTCGACGAGAGCAGTAGACGATCTTACTCGGAAGATTGCAGAAGCAGGCGGCCGGGCAGTTGGGGGTGGCGGAGGAGATGCCCAACGATAGGAGGGCAACCACACTGGTCGTTACCATCTGTACGAACCCTCTGAAGCCGCCGACTGAAGGAATCATAACGCCGTCTTGGACTCAAGTCCAGTTGTGTAACGGCTTCAACCACATTCCTTGACGAACGTCCTATTTAGCCCTGCAGTGTTAGACTACCCTAACCGAGCAACGAGTTTTAACGATAGCGCGCCTTTCTACCCGTCTCTCTCTTATACCCTACTGTCCATCCATCCGTCCGACCGTCCGTCCCGTAGGTCGGTCTCGCGTGCGTCCAACGGCCGTGCCTATCGCTCGTTTCGACCCAACACGAGACACTCGCAACAGCAGAAAATGGTTCTTCTCATAGTCGGTCGGACGAGCGGCGGCGGCGGCGTTACGGCCTGCGCAGGCCACCCCTCTACCTCCCTCTGCCCTCTCCGCAATCGCCGCCGCCGCCGCCGCCGGCCGGTGCAAGATGTACCTCGCCCGCTCAGCCGCCTTCTCTCTCTCTGTCTCTTCCTCTGTTTCTCTCTCTCTTGTTCTCTATCTATCTGTCTCTATCTTTCTGTCTCTCTCTCTCCCTCCTGCTTGTTCGCTCGGTCTACGGTCTATCGCTCCCGCACCCGGCGCTCGCCACCGCCAGCGCCACCTGACGACGAAACGTCACGTCCTGCGGGGCCATCCATACATTACGCTTAAAACAAACTGTTTATTATGCGCCTATAGTCTGTTTGGTGGCGTAGCCTCGCCGCCGAGCGCACGGGCCGACGAGACAGAACTTGTGAAAGTGTGTGGTGTGTATGAAGCTCTGCTGCTTGCTATTCCGCTCAAAACGAACCGGTCATGCGTAAACGGGATATTTCGCAGAATTTCGTGTCGAACCGAATCGATATCCCGATATACGCGAGAGATTTAACGACTTTATACTTCGTGTGGTAATATCGAATGGCTTACAGCGATATCAGTCGCGGAAAATATCGAGTTGCTGCTGCTTGATTATACGGCCGAGCGTCGAGAGTAGAATTCCCAAACATGAACAATATTGCACATTCAAGCGAGAGTTTATAGAACGGCGCCCAGAGTATAGAACTCCTCTTGTGTGAAAGACAATTTACAATCGTGCAAGAATATACGGAATAGTGTCTGGAATGAAAGTCAATACGCGGTTATGCCAGATTGTAGAATAGTGTCAGTACTTTACAGATCGTCTTTAACTAACCTACATCGACAATACACATTGAATTCATAAGATATGATTCAGTAAAGGATAGTTACCGGTGTTATTCAATCAGTTATTATTGCAGATTGCAGATTTATCGTGTCAAAGCGCCTCTGTAACGGCATGTGCCGTGTTACGGCGTTGTAGAAATTGTCGTATTCATCATCATCCTTATCATTATTATTATTATTATTATTATTATTATTATTATTATTATTATTATTATTATTATTATTATTATCATCATCATCATCATCATCATCATCATCATCATCATCATCATCATCATCATCATCATCATCATCACTATTAACGACTGATTAAGCTGAAAAGTCTAGTGCCATGTTCAACTGTATCGCATAATCGCATACAACAATGTGACAACAGTCATGTGACAGCAGCACTGAAAATTTAAAACGTCAGTCTTGAACAATAACAAGGATCCTGAGTGGCCGAGTGGGTTGGTGCCCGCTCGCCGCGCCGGCGCCCCGGGTTCGCTTCCCGGTCGGGTCGGATTATCAGAGATTAATTTCTCGGATCTTTACTGCGGGTGGCTCGGTCGCATTATAAACGTGGAGTACAATACAACACACAATACAACACATCACAATACAACTGGGGCGCGGTGGTTTAGGGGTATGTTCGGTGCCTTGCAGCTGGAGGGTTGCGGGTTCGGATCCACCTCAAAGTCGCCGCGTAGGGACCCTGGGCAAGTCCTTCAAATTGCTCATGCGCTTCGGCGTGAAACTCCGATTCAGCGTTCGCGCAGTAGTCGGGAGCGCCTCTGAATGGGAAATCTGGTTGGGGCGCTATAACAAGTGTTCAAATACAATACAATACAATACAATAACGTTCAAACTGTTGGCAGTATTCCGCAGAATTTCAATCGAATGACCAGGTATTGAAGATGGCATAACTTCATAAGGTAGAGCATTGTGGGAAAATCAAATTGAAGCCGCTAGTAAGGCATTTAGTATGGAAGGTATATACGCGAAGATAACGTAACAGAATAGAAAACTGTCAATATTCTGCTCAACTGTTTAGTGAACGAAGCTGTTAGTCAAGTTCTTATCTTTGCAAATGATGGGCGTCATCATCTACGTTGATTTAACGGATGCGGTCTAAGTAGGCGTTTGCACTCAAACAAAATATCTGAAGTGATTATACTAGACCAAAGTTGTCACAAAAGTCTGCAAGGGAATAAGACTGTAGGTAGGTAGGTAAGAGACCATAACTATAACCATACATTTTATTGATCCCATCAAACAAACAAACTTAAATTCAAATAAGTATAATAAAGGATGTAAGAGAACAACAGAGAAAGAAACCACTAAAAGGACAAAGGTCCCGCTTAACAGGGTCACCCTTTCTTTGAGTGATACATATGCAGCGGCTGATCTGGTTTAGTTACACCTGGATTCAATATAACTTAACTAATTAACTATAATCATTAATCAATAATCAGTGCTCACACATCAATCAACTGACTGTGCTATCAAGTAGTCGTGCAATCTTCGTTCAAAGAGACAAATATTAGCCGAACATCATATTTCATCAGGGATTCTGTTCCAGGTATTACATGTATAGGTCCAGCAAGTTTGATCGAAGGCTTGCGGGTATTAGTATACGGGAATAAATAGGCCTATAGTTATTAGTATGCTGTAAGGATTGATTTCAGATATCGAAGTGAAGAAATTATTGAAGGTAGATGGTAGTTGTTTGTGCGCATATCTGTACATGAATTCATTAGTCTGTAGAGATGTCATCTGCTCAATCTTTAGTGTACGCGTTTGTTTGTAGATGAAGTGAGTTGATAGAAGATTGGAGCAATTGGCAATGATTTCAAGGGCTCCGTTTGGGAGGATAATTGCTCTTTTTAGCCTTGTATAGGGTTGTTCGATGCCCACTTGATGTTACAATAAGTTAGGTAAGGATGGACTATTGGGTAGTACACTAGTACAGGTTAAGAGTATATTAGTTTACAGAACATAAGCAATTCTAGACAAAATTCCTATATATATATTTTGCAATTTTCGATGATATTTTCTCAATAATGATCATTCCATGTTAGGAATTTGTCAACATAGATACCAAGAAACTTAGCAGAGGTTACTTGGGCATGGGGATATTGCTTACATGTATATTAATTTAAGTGTTCTCATTATTAGAGGTGGTCTTTTACGATGTGAGCTAAATAGGATATAATTTGTTTTAGTATGGTTTAAAGATAATTTATTCACAATGAACCAGTCGTCTACATGTACACGTATTTGGTTCATCAGCTGGAATAATTTGTCATAGGATTCATGAGAGGCAAAGATGTCCGTAAATAGTAAAAAATTTAAAAGGCGTAAGCCATTATGGAGATCATTTATAAAGAGTAAAAAAGAGTAAGGGACCAGAGATTGAGCCTTGGGGGTACTCCGTATCTACAAGTCTTGGTGTAAATAAGGAGTCATTACACAGTACCTGTCGTTATCTGTAATGTAAGTAACTTTGGAACCAATCAAGTACCACCTCTCATATACCCAAGTTTTCTAATGAGTAAATAAGTAAGTATATTCTTTATTTATCCAACTGCAAAACCGCAATTTAGTTTACATGAAATTAATCATTATAAAGCATTCGTGTTAAAAACTTTTTCCTCATCAAGTTGTCCGCCCATGCAGTGACGATTCGGTCATGCGGTCTGGGACGCAGGGAATAGGGAGTGTCCTTACAGGAGGGAGGAACGGGTTCAGATCATGGCCCGGAAATAGTTACATAATACGATAATTCAAAATAGACGGCGCAGTGAAACTGCACGTTTGAGAAAATTTCCAAGAAGTAGCGCAGTTCGTCACCAATTAAGCCTACAGTCAGAACGATTGGCGCTAAATAAATCCTCAGTCACGTCACGCCACAGTGGTATTTTTATAGCGCCACTTTTATATCGTCGATTGACGACGCTTACATGATTCTTACGGCGGATCCGATCCCCGTATAAGCCAAAGGACAAAGCGGCTCTTAGCGGCTGAGCATTGCACATCTCTCACGCATCGTTTACTGAGGCGTCGCCGCCGCCGTCGTGTAAGCAGAGCTTGGCACTGATCCGATGAAACTCGAGTGCAGTGATATTGATTGCTGTACGGTGGTGTCGGCAGCGTTTGTTTTCATTCTTGACTGGGGTTAAAATTCTCTGATCCCAGAAGACGGCGTCGGTTATGGCGCCCGATTTCTCATGGAATATCCCTGCGCTGCAGAGGCGGTTGTCATATCGTATGGATTACTTGAATACATTGCTAGAGGGATCTGCTGCAGTGAGTGATTCGGATATTGTAATTAGATCGGCGATCGATGGAATCGGATTAGCATAACGAAGTGGAAGACGAATGATTCGCAGAATTAACCAAGAAAAGCCAGGAACCTAAAGGGCGATATTATGAGTTAGTCATGTACAGTTGATTAAACCGATTATCATAAATGAAAATTGAAAATATTTACCACTTTTCGGCATTTTACTGGTCTTTAATTTGTAGCTTACATTTAGAGATAAACAAATTACGTAAAAAAATGACATAACATCTCCTGGTATTCGAGAGTGAAACATGAAACTGCTAATGTCACATGCTGGAAATATGAGCTTAACTGTTTAGTACAGCAGTCCTTCATTGTAGGCTGTAGCTCTTTCATTTGATTCTCTTTTTAACATTGGCTAACATAGCAAAGCATGGCATAACAGAGGTTTCAAGTGGTTCAGAAGATACGCAATCTCTCTGTTAGAATCATTACAAGTAAAACGGGGAATGCTTAATGGCCCATACGTCATAGACATACAGCTACTTCTTCTTCTTCTTGTTCTTGGTGCTGTCTACTGAGACTCTATTGTCTTCCGAACCATTCCACAAGTCTACAAATCTTGTAGCTAACAATTTCTGCCCTAATGTTCCTTTCGGTTTCTTAAATAATTTATATCTGTGGCCTCGAGTCTGTGGTTCTAACTCAAAGACAACGCCTTAGCAAACAACATATCCTCCTCTTCCTTATCCTTCTCCATCTCCTCTTCCATCTCTACTTCTTCCTCATCTCCTTCTCCATCTCCTCCTTCTCCATCTCCTCCTTCTCCACTCATCTTCCATCTCCACTCTTCTCCTCCTTCTCCATCTCCTCTTCCTCCTTTCACATTTCCCCTTCTCTTCCAACTTACCTAAGGACTTGCGTGTCATTGTCTTGTCGACCTTTCGTCCTCTTTTCCATTTTCTTTCCTTTCCAGTTCTTCGCAAATATTAGCTAACTGTTTAATCTTCTCCCCAGCCTATGCCTCAGTGTAAACACACACACACACACACACACAACACACACACACACACACACACACACACACACACACACACACACACACACAACACACGCACACGCACATACACACACACACACACACACACACACACACACGCACATACACACTGTAACACACACATACACACACATACACACAACTTCTCCTGCTCTATGTTTTTCGTTTTCTCTTATTTTTTTCCCCATATCACTTACTCATTCTATTGTTTAACGCTGTTGGCTCTCGCTCAGCTTTTAGCAATGACCTCTTCTTACTCTCCTGCTCTTCTTGTCGTGTTGCTCTTTTAACATTTCTCATCCCTATTATTTTTATCATCCTTTGTCTTGTTTCTGCGGCTCTTCTCTCTCATAAACATATCAACTACCAGAATTCTTGAACAGCCGCTTAAGTGCAAAAGCCACGGCATACAGAGAAAGTTTTTCTGGACGACTTTAGAAGAACATCAAAACCGTAAGTTATTCGCTGGTGAAAACAAACTACAGAGACAACATCAAAAGGTAGCATCACGAAGAGATACAACTACCCAGGCAAACAGGCAGAAAAACAACAGAATTGACACGTCCATGTGCACGTACAGACAAGCGCATCGACAGAAACTTCTAAAGATGAAAGTAGACGATGAAAAAGAAAAGGTATCGAATGCGACTCGGAATAGGGAGCTAACGAAATGACGGGCAAAGTCAATATTGATGGAATGGCGTTGATTTCCGAATCGCTTGTCGGCACGAACTTCAGGGGGCGCCACAGACCCACGGACGATGGCGGCCGACGTTATGAGATCACATGATCTCCGAAGAATTATTGGCTTTTCATGACAATGTCTCTGTCTGTCTCATTTGCCGCCGAGAAACTTTATATTTTCCTATGATCGGCCGTACTCTCGTCTAAACGGGTACCGTTCGAAATCCATGTCATCTCAGTCGATTCTACAGACACTGGATGATTCGCTCGGTTGGTCGATCGGTTGTTCGGAGGGTCCGTCGACAACCCAATAGACGACGATCTCATCCTTCAGTCTGTCAGTCAGCCCCCTGTAGATTGTCGCTATTCAATTTCTATGACCTTTTTATGTAAAATCCGGCAATAGCATCGTCCTTGTCGCTATCATCATTATCATCATCATCATCATCATCATCGTCGTCGTCATCATCGTCGCTACCGCTTCATCATCCACATCATCCTCCACATCATCATCCACATCATCAACCACATCATCATCAGCATCATCATCATCTTCTTCTTCATCATCATCAGAATCATCATTATTATCATCATCATCATCATTATCATCATCATCATCATCATCCAGACCTACATCATAATCCATATCCACATCATCATCCACATCATCATTATTATTATTATCATCATCATCATCATCATCATCATCATCATCATCATCCACATTATCGTCTACATCCACATTCGCGTCATCATTATCATCATCATCACCCTCATGATGCAAGAAATCGGGTGTAGTTATTCATAGAGCCATATAATTCATAGTCAACAAGTAAGTACATTCGTGAATTTGCTCCTACAATAATTGTCTGAAGATTGTTATTTGTGGTACGTGATATCCGTGGATTGATGTGAATTTTCCAGCTTTCCAATTACTCCATGCAGAAGCCGCTCCTCATCCACCATATAGGAAGATAATTATCACCGGTGTCCTCAGCTGAAACTACGACCATGGAACAAGTGTTTCGTATCAACAGCCATTTCGTTTCATAGCAAACGATCACTTTTCTAAAGAGTCGCCAATTCAGTTGGTCGTCCGACCAAGTTGACGCGGCGGCTCCCTTCGAAATGGCCGCCGTTTGAGTCCGTCCAGCGAATATTAAATGATCCCTTCACAATCGGCGCCAATAGGAAACGAACGCATTAGGGACTGTCGAAAATGGCCGACTCCAAGATGAGTTGTCTTCCGGTTGTTTAGCTCCAGTTCCGGTCGTCTGCTCCAATCGGACACATTCTATGGCCTAATAATGGCGCCTGGTTTATAGACGGAATCCGACAGATTACAGCCTACTGATTGCGCTTTATTAGATAATCCCCACCATCAGCACACGACGCCCCCCGCACACCGATCACGCACACACACACACACACACATGCACACATGCACACACGTACATCAACACTCGCACACACGCACACACACACACACACACACACACACACACACAACACACACGCGACACACACACACACACACACCTACACAAGCACCTACAAATAACACACATATTTCTGAAATGTTGTTCTAGGTGTCAGTTAGCGGGATCGCATATATATATATATATATATATATATATATATATGTATATATATATGATAAATAAATTTCAAATCTGTGAATTTATATATCGCTTCGCCAACAAATCTCTTCCCCCAATCTTCAGTCGCTACTTCTCTAAGATACTCAGTCTCACTATGCACGATCTCTCGATAACTTTGATGGAACCTATGCCCGCACTAACACTCATTATTTTACCTTAAGATGCGCTGGTCCTCCTGCCTGGAATAACCTAACGAACTCACTGTGCACTCTTCCGAATCTTGCCCTATTTAAAAAAGAGGTCAGAGCCTATATACCTCCTTGACAATTATAGTCAATGCGTTATCTAAATATGGTTATTCATTGTTCTACCACAATTAGTTAAGTGACCTAGTTAAGTGTTGTTAGTTAAGCCAGTTATTCTCATTTTTTTCTGACAATGCTATTTGTGTATACTCACCGTCATCCCTCTGTTAACATGGTACATGGGTATCCCTAACTCAGCGGGACTTCAGTCCCTTCTGGGTACCCGATCGTTTCCCTCAAAGGTTAATAAGATAATCATGTGATATGTCTGTTTTAAATTTTCAAACTTATGATCGGTGATTAATGATTTTTCTGGATCACTACTTGTAAACTATTCTCTGGAAACAATAAAAGGATTGATTGATTTATATAGATATTATACTCTGACCAACGGATGGAACGCGACTCGTATAAGGCGACTAGTATTGCAAAACAAATCTACGACTATTTTATTCATCGAGACGCTTCAGTGTCACGCTTTTTCAGTCAGAATGGAGACATGTCATTTGATTCCTTCTAATTTCTTCCGTTCGTTTCTCTATCTTCTCCTTTCCTCCCTTCTGCTTTCATTTTCTTCCCGTTCGACAGATTCGTTGTATTACTTTCTCTGCCTCTCGCCAGGATCTAAACTGGCGCTAGATAAATACCTTATTACATGTTGGAAACGCCTCCGGTGGTCTTTGGCCGGAAAAGGCAATCGTAGAAACTGGAAACATTTCTTAAACGGAACAATCTCCTCCTCCGCCTCCTTCGCCCGTCCACCTTTCCTCTCTTCCGGGCTTTGATCTGGAATTAGGGAGATGGGCCGCGAAGTGAAGCGACGCCGAATCCACTCATTACTGGCGACATCTGGCCGTAACGACTGCGATCATTTGAAACAGGCGATCGCTTGATGGCGCTGCGCAGCCAAGCAACTGACCCGACCCAGTTCAAAGGGCAGAGTTCAAAGGAGCAGTCTTCCACTGACCAGCAGATAACGCGGTCGGTGTTATAAGGTTGCTTCTTGCGTTGCTAATTGGACACAGAATGCAGCTCTTAAATGTGAACACAGTCCTATATATCAAGAACTGTCAACTGTTTATTGGCAATGAACAGCAAAGGGTCTGTGAGGCAATGGAAGTGGATTATTCAAAACACCACGTTCATTCCTTTTCTTATGACGGCTATTGGGACTATAAGGCGAAAAGAGGAATTTAATGAGGAAATAGAATGGAAGGGGGGAATGGGTAGAGGAGGCAGAGAATGAGGAGAACGTGGAGGGGAGAAAGATGCTACAGGAGATTATTTGGACAGCGAGGAGAAATCGAGCGAAGAGGGAGAGAGACCGAAGAAGAAAGATTAGGAAGACAATGTCGATAAGGAAAAAGAGAAAGCGGAAACACTGCACAAGCAGAAAGGAGAAAATGACTGGAAAACGACGAAGTGGAGAAAGATGATGCTGGAACGACATTTAATAAAGAACCAATAGTAAAACAAAGTTTTTTACTATATCCATCTAGTATCCTATAATCCGTCATATTAAGCAGTTACCTCTACAAATATATAGTCCGCGTTCATTTTACAACATAGCGTCCGTTTAATCAAGCACCGCACCTGTTTCTGTTGCAGCCAATGGCAACGCTGGCCAATCACAACGCTCCGTGTCGGAAAAGGGGATTCCCCGATTCGAAAAGTTGAGTCCCCGATTCTATAAGCTAGCCTTTTTTGGGGGAGCTGAAATTTTGATAGAATGAAGTGTGTGCGAGGGCGAGTCTGTCTGCCAAGTTTCACGACGATTGAATGATTGTAAGTGATCGAACTAGTCGTCGCAAGATTTGACTTTTTAGCTGTGGCTCAAGCAAGCAAACATTCAAGCAAGCAAACATTCAAGATTTCCGCAAGTTAAACTAGATGGATAATAAAAAGAACCAATAGTAAAACAAAGTTTTTACTATATCCATCTAGTATCCTATAATCCGTCATATTAAGCAGTTACCTCTACAAATATATATAGCATTTTACAACATAGCGTCCGTGTAATCAGGCACCGCACCCGTTTCTGTTGCAGCCAATGGCAACGCTGGCCAATCACAACGCTCCGTATCGGAAAATGGGATTCCCCGATTCGAAAAGTTTAGTCCCCTATTCTATAAGCTAGCCTTTTTGGGGAGCTGAAATTTTGATAGAATGAAGTGTGTGCGAGGGCGAGTCTGTCTGCCAAGTTTCACGACGATTGAATGATTGTAAGTGATCGAACTAGTCGTCGCAAGATTTGACTTTTTAGCCTGTGACTCAAGCAAGCAATCAACCAAACATTCAAGCAAGCAAACATTCAAGCAAGATTGCAAGATTCCCGCAAGTTAAACTAGATGGATAAAAAGAGGAGAGGCAGAAGAGTTTAAAAAAGTGGGAAGAGCAGAAGTAGAAATAAGGGTAGAAAGAAGAGAAGTTGAATAGAAAGCAGATGAGCAGAAAGAGGAGGAAGAAACAAAATTGTGAAAGAGAAGAAGGCGGTGGAAGAAAAGAAGAAAAAGGGGAGAAGAAGACGAAGAGAAGCAAACTTAGTGAGTTGGTTTAACGTGCCAATTGCCCACAGTCTGCAAATGAAACAGAAAAAACCAAACTATTCAGATGTGATTTCAGGCCAACAAAACTCGCTAGATGTCAAGAATTGAAATGAGTTTCGTATCACATTTCTGCTACAACTGTCAGGGTCTGAGCTCGGCCCTTCTCCATTCTTCGCTTTTCTATCCCCTTCTGTCTGTCTGTGTGTCTCTGCCTGTGTGTCTCTGTCTTTGTCTTGTCTCTGTCTGTCTGTCTGTCTGTCCGTCTGTCTGTCTGTCTGTCTCTCTTCTTCTATCCCCTTCTCTCTGTCTGTCTGTCTGTCTGTCAGTCTGTGTGTCTCTGTCTGTGTGTCTCTGTCTGTGTGTCTCTGTCTGTGTGTCTCTGTCTCTGTTTGTCTTTATGTCTGTCTGTCTGTCTGTCTGTCTGTCTGTCTCTGTCTGTCTGTCTGTCTGTCTCTCTTCTTCGTTTCCATCTCTCACATCTCGTTCTGATAATTCGAAGCTCTTTCTTTTTGCTGCCTCCGTTCGTTCGTTTGTTGGTTCGGTCATCGCCGTATTTTTCGATCGTGTGCTGCTGCCATCTAGAGGCGCCAGTCAATCATCGACGCAAGTAAGTCAATCAGAGACCAGCCAAAACAAATAACGTCAGGTTGAAGGATCGACGTCGTCTGCCGACAGAGACCCAAGAAAAGCCTCAATCATATCAGACACACATTCGAAGCACGTAAATCGGGACGTACGCCCCTCTCCTTACACTTCTCCCCCACCTTCTCCCTCTGTAAGTCCCTTTATTCGTCCATCGCTTCTACCTCCCTCCATACCTGTCTCAGTCTCTTCCTATTCTTAGAACTCCGCTATGATGATATTGCATTGCAATGCAGCTATGCAATCATTGCTCACCAGACAAATGTTTGTTTGTGTTTATATTACGCAATTAATCTCAATGCAGAAAAGGACGCAACAGGATGGCCTAGAAAAAGACGAAGCTAAATTTTGTCAGCGAGATGGAAAACAATTCAATCCAAGATGTTTATAAACGTCGTGATATTGACATTTGTTTGACCCCGCAGGACGATCAAGTGAAATTATTAAAATCCATTAAGGTTGATATAATTCAGTGTTTTCGCTTAGCATCAGACGGTATGCAATGGTCGATTATGACTGGATTAAAATTGTTGCGGATAAAATGGTCGGGAAAATCTGTCCATCTAAACCAGAAAATTCACAGTTATGCTATCAATCAATCAATCAATCAATCAATCAATGAAACTTAATATAGCGCCCCTTCAAGATATCTACTCAGAGGCGCTCCCGGCCCAACCACGGCTGAAAAGAATAGTTTTCAGAGAGGTATAAAATGCAGGTGAAGAGTTCCTAGGTAAGAGACGGAGCTCAAGAGGAAGCCCATTCCAGATACTCGGTCCCACAACCGAGAAGGCCCGATGTTATGTAATCTCGAGATTTCTACAGCGCCCAAAAATGAAGTCGCGGTAACCAGCTTATTCACGGGCGCTTAGTCAAAACATAATCGATAGGCAGGGTGAAATCAGTTCCAGATCAAGATCTAAAGGGATCAGAAAGGCAAGCAGTCGATCAACGTGCATCGTCGGTTGCGGAAACTGGGTTTAAGTGAAACTAACACCAATTCATTTAACTCTTAGAGGAAGATGACCCCAGAGAAACAGCAGTCGTTACAGCAAACTATCAACGGTTTTGTGAAATTTATTGCAACTGACCATGTTGTGAATAAATGAATGTAACACCGAATTTCATCGTAAAAATGTATCAGGATTACCCTCGTCGTGTTCGCAACTCACCTAGCCTACCTAAATTATCCTTTGGTCTAAACTGAAAACTGACCTCCTTCAGTCTTTTGACGGTTCTTGATCTTTCATGTTGCCGGGCACACACACATGCACTCCTGAACTTTGTATAGAGGACATTATCAAGTTGAAGTTGCATTGTTTTGTTATCGGGTGAATTACTATATCGAAAACAAGTTTGATCCTTTCAGGAGCCATTCCGAATAAGTTTAAGTAGATGAATACGATTCCTTTTAGTCTGAGCAATTTGGGGAGAGGAGATGGTTTAATGGTAGCAAGCTGGCAAAAAGATCGGAAGGACGCGGGTTCGATACCAGCTAGCCCCAAAAGGTTGACTCAGTTTCCAACTCCCTAAAGGGGCGACTGTAACATGAGCATTGAGCAGTCGGACAGATGGGGTACTTGTAGAGTGTAATAGAGTTAAATTCGACTCCTGTTTAACACGTTATCATCTGTGTGAGCATTTCGGAAAAATATCAAAAAACACACAGTACATTATCAATAAAAAAATATGGGCATCTCTGCTTAGATTGTGCAACGCTTTGATAAAGCCGTAAAAGCATCATCGGTATATTAATTGTCTTTACACATACGGTATATAGAAGGCAGCATAGCAGAATTGCTTATAAGATTCGAGAAAATGCATAGGACATCCTTCTACAAAAAGATAATTGGTATAATTAAACCTTTGAGCTATGAGTCACTGATCGACAACAATTTGACGGTTTTTAGACTCTATATCTTTTGGTAATGTTGAAGAACATTTCGAAAGGAATTCATCTCACCAGTTGAAATACTAAATAAGAGACACTGCCTAAGGACAAATGGAAAACATGGAACTCTAAACATCCATGTCATCTGTCAACTGTTGAAAAGAACCAATTGGTTGGTTCCAAGTGTGTGTGCGGGCCCGCCATTAGTCAGTATTGAGTGCCTGATAGCCTATAAACATGTGGTATAGCGTTTTGGACGGGTTTAAATTCTCCGTCAGGGCAAAATTTATTTGAGACTTCTACTCCCTCTGGGCCCCTAGTCAACTCAGCTATAATGAGTACACTGACTGTACAGTGTCGGTGGGAAGATAAGACGGCGAGGAAGATCATTGGCCACACGTCTCCTTTTGCCGAGACTAAGAAGATGAAGTCGCTAACGCTCTATACCCAAGGCCAGCTTAAGGGACTGTTTATCTTCTTCTTCAACATAATGTAGTATATATATACGTGAGTGTGTGCTTCTGCTTTTGTGTATTTGTGCATGACTGTGTGTGACACTGTGTGAATGACACTGTCTGACACTGTATGCGTGCAGCGGTACATCCATTTGGTAAAGAATTGTTTACTGGTGATGTGACTCATTGAGGCGCTCAATGGAAATTAATGATGGCGACGTTGGCCATTAGCCACACATCAACAGCAAAACGCTTAAACGACTGTGATTACCTAACAAAGCGTAATCAATGCCGGGAATTTTTGCGGAACTACTTATCGTTTCTGATTCCTGGCGTATACGAGGTTTGTGATTGCATCCGCTGTCTGGCTGTAGGTATCTCCTTATATCAATGTATTTTGTATCATTTTTATCTCTTTCCTTCCATCGTTCTGCTTCCTCGAGAGCAACTGGCACTTCAAGAGTTAAATGGCTTAGTGTGAGAATTTGGCTTCTTCCGCCCTTCACTGAAACTATAAACAGAGACGGTCGGTCGGTCGCTCTGTTGCATTGTTTGTAGCTCAGAACAAAGGTAATTCATTAGCTTTTCTACACTTCTTTGATATGCAATATCCTTTGCTTTGGCTGTCGGAACACTAATGTAAACAACCAAGTTTTAAGAGCAATTAAACATGCATGCGTATAATACATATGCATGCATGCATACATACGTTCATACATACATACACATACAATGTCATACATACATACATACATACGTGCAGACAAACGTACATAACACATAGGCCTACACACATACATACATGCATGCATACATATATATACACAAATGTCACAAATACAGACATACACACACATACGTATGTGCATTCATAGGTGCATACATCATGCATACATAAATACATACATGCTTACATATGCATATATGCATACATACATATACATACATACATACATACATATATACATACATATTACATGTATGCATGCATACACAATGCACTCATGATTCATCTACTTAAAGCACCCAATCTTCCTTTCTTTCGTTTCTTTTCTTTTTTCTTTTTCAAAATAACACCACTCATCCATAAAGTGTAGGGCTGTAGTCTACAGTTCTTCGACTTATACTGCATTCGAATTAGTATACATTTCCGCTTTCTCACGAACAAAAGGATTAGCAATCAATTCATCTCGACATTCAGCTATTTCCATCCATCCATCATCGAAACATAAGTATGTTTTCTGAATGAGGGTGGGGCATTGCGATGGACCAGAAAGACTGAACAGGTACCAGTACAATACGAAGCCTCTCTTGTGCATCTTGTACGGACACAAGCCATCAGAGCTGTCGAAATCAGGGCTCACCAATATATTCCGATGATGATGTTCAGCTGGTAATTGACATGCACATTGCCACCCATTGATTGCGTTCGCCTGCAGTGTATCAAAGGTACGGGCCATTGAAATAGCAGAAGTAGGCCTACACACCTGGATTTTATCGATTTTCGACTGCGTTTGATTCCACCTGAAGCGAAGCCCGTGTACATGTAGCTTCGCTGTCGATAGGCAACAGCAAAGACAGGATATAGCGACCATATTACCAGGCCGCGAACCATTTCAGGCCGGGAACCATTTCAAGCCGGGAACCATTTCAAGCCGGGAACCATTTCAAGCCGGGAACCATTTCAGGCCGCGAACCATTTCAAGCCGGGAACAATTTCACGTCGTCCGGTACTTTACCGTGCTTCTGGGTGGAGATGATTGATTGATTGAGTGACTGATTGATTGATTTATTTATTTATCTGGTTATCTATCAATGGTTGCTCAATGTGAACGTTCTCTATATTATGTCCTGCTTTCACAAACTGAGCCACTTCAGGGCCACTCCGCGTTACATATCTCGTAACGCCGCCGTGACCTTTGTTCATTATTTTCATATTGACACACTTGGACTAAGCTTATATTGTATAGGGTTGTCCTTTCAGAGTCTTGCCAAAATGTCTACTTCGTTAGCTGCTTCAGCCTGCCCCAACTGCGCACCCCTCAGAGTCGTGGCCCAATTTTCAACATTTGCGCATATACAGTTGCATATAACTACTTGCGAGAGACACTGTATAGTCTGTATTGACTCCCGGTAAAAACTGTTGTAATCCAAGACTCTTCTGAAAGGGCGGGCCTCGACAGTCTGCTCGACCCCAAAGTATATGAAAAAGGCTATTATTCCTGTCTTTAGCCAGCCGAGTCAACATGCACTGAGTTCTTCTAAGCATGTGGAGATCTGATAGTCCCGTGCTACCGTATACGACGACTCCAACACAACGTGCTTTTTCGTGTATTGGTCCGTCTTTAAAAAAAATAATTCGAACTAAACTCATCCCAATATCTTATGAAACATTCGCGATTTGTCTTAAAATGCTCATTTCAGAATTATTAAAATTGTTAGATTATAGTCGTGTGGCAAAACCGTTGTGATGTTCCTAAAATGCGCTATACAAGTGCCTCTATCTATAGATACATGCATACATGCATGCATGTATTATAATATTGTATATATGCACATGTGCAAAATACATAAACTAAGCCAGAGGGCAAGGGAAAGTAGCAGAGTAATGTCAGAGAGAAATGCATGGAGTTTGAGACATGGGAGGTATAGGCACGTGGAAGGTATGGCAAGGGATGATGAGAGTGAAGGAGGTATAAGAGGAGAATGAGGAGAACGGAAGGGAGGAAGGAAGGGAAGCAATCCTATGCATAGCAGTGGACTCCCTCCCGTGTAGTATGCATCTACGCAGCAGATGTCACGTTTTGATGAGCAGAGGAGGCTGATGCGCCCAGTGATTTAATGACTTAGAAACGAAGCTCAGAGATTCCACAAAGAATTAACGCCTCCAGCCTCCGAAACCTTTGTTTCCATCCATCCATCCAGTCTCCCTCCGTCTCTCCTCCACCGTCCCTCCAACTCTACCTTATTTGCCTCCCTACTCCTTCCTTATCTCTGCCTGTCCCTGTCTCCTCTCTGTCTGTCTGTCTGTCTCTTTTTTTCTCTTTCTCTCTCTGTCTGTCTCTCACTCTATCTGTTTGTCTCTGTCTGTCTCTGTCTCTCTGTCTCTGTCTCTCTGTTTCTGTCTCTGTCTGTCTGTCTGTCTGTCTCTCTCTCTCTCTCTCTCTTTCGCTTTCTTTCCTTCCCTCCCTCTCCATTTCTCCGACCCAATAGTCCGGAAATCGGATTCTCGACCCAGAGGAATATTGCGTTTCTAAAGGCACACTGACGCGCATAAGCAGAGGCAAACAAACCGAGAGAGCATCTATACATAGATATTAAATGCGCACACTCAGACACACGTATATACGCAATCTCTGCTTTATGTATATAAACGATTTATTTACTGTCAGCATTTATTATGATTTTGTGTATTTTCTATTTTCTACGTAATCTGAGTTTTAAGCGTATCGACTTTTATTGCATAATATGTTTCGCAAAAATGCACTTATACATGAAACATCAGATTCTTTCGTATCATATGTACTTTGTATTGATCGTAGGAATGGATCCATAAAGGAACGGCCAAGGGTGAATATGAGTGATGTGCGTCTGCATTGGTTTCCATGTGATGATCACTGACTTCCACAGATTGGAAAAGGCGTGGTTCCTCTGCTCTGCCTACGCTGCCTCTCTCCTCCAAAAACGTTATTCGGCGAACGACGACGACTTTGAAAGCGGACGCTGATGGAATCAGAACAGCTGATGGAAAAACGATGAACTAACGCTGTTCTCCTTCTCCTCCTCTTCCTTCTCCCCTTCCATTCTGCTTCCCTGCTGCTCGTGGTCCTTCTCCTTCTCCCTGCAGTCACCCTCGCCTCCTCCTCCTGTATTTGTAGCTGCTGTTATTCTTGGATTTCCTGGTGATTTTATTGCGCATGTGCCTCGCTTTTTTCTATACCTCAAAGTGGATGAGCGCAGGAAGTGAATCTACAAAGCCTTTGTACTGAAGCATGCAGCTTCACCAACCTAGCACGTGGCTGATTAATGCTAAGACCTTTTGGCGCCTTTGTTCTCTTTGACTGATTAGCATTCTGGCTGACTAATTTAGTGACTTACAGTCAGTAAGTCATGCATTCGTTCATTCATCCAATCAGCCAGCCAGCCACTCACTCACTCAGTCAGTCATTTAAACCAATTACGTTTACAAAAAGGAAAGTGACTTACTGACTGACTTGCACATGTGCGTCTTTTTGTTAGAGCTACTGCATGGTTAAAAACGGTATTAATGCTTTGTAGGGGCGTGCCCTTTCGCAGTGAAACCAAACACGGTGCTGCAGTCGTAATAGCAGATGATTCATGACAGAGATCATTTTAAAAGACCCGTAGACAATGACCGACCAGAAATAGCCCTGCTTTGCATAATTGACCTCTGGCTGAAACGATTAGACGACCGTGTGAGCATTTGAATAGGACGAACGAGAAGAAACCGAATCAGGTATTCGTTTTGACACGGGACGCAATCGGATCTTTTTGCGATTCTTCACGGTTGAAGAACTGCGTGCCACGGAATGCATCAGCGGCGGCGGCGGCCACTCCTCCCGGTCCTCCTCCGCTGCGGCAGATAAGCCCCTGCTGCAGCATCCGATGGCCACCGACGCTGCCCCTTCGAGCACACTCTCAAAGCGGCGCACAGATTCCTATTGGTTGACTGACTGACGGCCAGTTTGAAAACAAGTCCATAAAATCAATCACGCCAATACATAAACCAATAAACTCAGAACCGCTCTCTGTCCGTGTGTCTGTCCGTGTCTGTCTGTGTGTCTATCTGTGTTTCTGTCTGTGTCTGTCCGTGTGTCTGTCCGTGTGTCTGTCCGTGTGTCTGTCCGTGTGTGTGTCCGTGTGTCTGTCGTATGTATGTCCGTGTGTCTGTCCGTGTGTCTGTCCGTGTGTCTGTCTGTGTATGTCCGTCTGCCTGTCCGTGTGTGTGTGTGTGTCCGTGTGTCTGTCTGTTTGTCTCCATGTATCTCCATGTAGGTTTGTGATTCTATAGGCATATCTTTTTCTCCGTGTGTCTGCGTGTCTGTCTGTGTATTGCCCGTGCGCCTGTGAATTTGTCTGTCCGTCTATTTATGCATATGCGACTTTCTATATAATTATGTATATATGCTTCTTATGTGACTTTCTATATATGTATATATGTTTCTTTGTGTATCTGGCCGTGGATGACTCTCTGTCAGTCTCTGCCTGTCAGTCTGTGTTTGTCAGTCTGTCAGTCTGTCTAAGTGTGTATGCATGTATATGTTCGTGTAGTCTCCACATGCCTGAATAAAGCCAAAGCAGAACGATTGGCTGCGTGTGTGTCATGCACTTCAAAGTTCCAAGACAAGGAACAGAAACGTTTGAGATTAGGTTTACGTCCGACCCTCAGATAAGAAGACATTTGTTACCGTCATTCCATTTCCTATTCATCGACATTCCAGTCGCTACAATTGAATTCTAATCTGTTAAACTCAATTGTGCCACAAATTCTATTGTGATCTGTCAAACTATTGTACATACCATACCTGCCATACCTTTCAGTGCTCGTAAATGAGCTGGAACCCTGAGCTCATCTTTTCAAGTGGCGCTTTAGAAAATTTGTATTTTAAGATTACGATTACTTTTACTAAACTGTTGTACTCTAGTCGTTTCCACACCACTCTATTTTGTTTCGGGTTTCAAACTCTACATTCCTATTTTAGTCTATTGGTTAGCGTGCTCGACTATCAACCCAGTGATCGGGGTTCAAATCTCCGCCTGGGTAGAAATGTCCTTCTAGATTTCGGCTCCCTCAGAACCCTTAGCCATCCCAGCTACAAAGAGTACACCAACTACAAACTGTCAGTGGGAAGATAAGACGGCGAGGAAGAGGACTGACCACCAGCCCTCATATGCCGAGACTAAGAAAGATGAAGTCGTTAACACTTCATATATATATATATATATATATATACATATATATATATATATATATATATATATATATATATATATATATATATATATGTGCTGCTTCCTCCGTTCTGGGATCTTTTAAGCTATAGCTTAAAACTGCTCTTTTCTTCACCACTATTCACGTTAAGAAGCTTAAAGTTCCGCCTGATTTCAATAGTTGCTTAATATGAGAAGCTCTCCAACCTTGTTTGTCCTTTCTCTGCTTAGGTCTGAACAGATTTCTCCTGTAGAGTCTCTGTGTTTCTCCTAATTCTGATCCATCGTCGTTTCATCGATTAACTCTCTGTATGATGTCCTATTACATAATTCTGTCTACTGACCATTTATTTGTCTGCCGTCTCAGAATCTCGCGTTATTCAGCCACTAGTGTTCTGTTACTCTTTTCAACTTTAGAAAATTCTAGTGATTCCTTTTTCTGAATTGATAATGCTTCTTCCAGACTGGTCGTTCATACCGTCATACTAAACTGATCATATTCGAACAGTGGACCGTCTGGCATGGTAAAAACTTACTGGAATATCAACACATAGGAAATTTGTTAATTACTTCCTTCTTTTGACTCAATTCTATCTGCGGATGCCCTCTCTTGCCAACTCTAATTAACTCTAATGGAATTACTTCCTCTTAAATCTCAAAAATTGTTATTCACTGACCCAAGCCTTGGATTAATTCTTTAAGTTGCTGATGCTCGGCCAACTTAACACTTAAACGACGAGCTGCATTGGTTTCCCAGTCACTATAGTGCACGCTCGTCGTTAAAGGGTTAAACGCATTTTGCGTCGCTTTCTACTTTCCTACTATTATGCGCACATATCAAGGAACAATGCGAATTCGTTCAAAATTTTATTTCTAAGGCCAAACCCTCTCACTTTTGCAGGGCTGGTTCTCAAAAGCCCATCTTTCTCTGGGTCTCTTTCAAAGACCCTCAATAATTTACTCTATAGAGGAACACAACAGCCACGCTTAGTACCTAAGACTTCCTGACCCACTCTGGCTGATACTTTCATTAACTTCTTTGGTGACAAACTATTTAATATTATAGCTGAACTTTTCTGGAATTTCACTATCAACTGGCTCAGTGTGATTTTCGTTAACGATAACGATAACGAAAATGTTCGTTAACGAAAATAAAATGATTTCGTTAACGATAACTATAACTATAACTAAAAAATATCATTAACTATAACTATAACTATAACGAAAATAACACTAACGAAAATTCATCTTTATTTTCGTTAATACAAAAAATAAAAATAGGAAGTGCAATATGGACGATACGACATAAATGAGAACGAAAAATGCGAAATTTTTATTGTGAAATTTGTCAGTTACTTTGGAAACTCGTGTATTGATGAAGCTGAATGTATCCATGCTTCAAAGGTTTTCATAGCTCTGAGTAAATTGTGAAACAGCGTATTGATACGCACAATTTTGCTTATAGACTTAATTATTGTAACTAAGTAGTAACTAAAATTAACTAAAATAAAAATCCATTAACTATAACTATAACTATAACTAAAAAATAATACTAACTATAACTATAACTATAACTAAAATAAAAAATCATTAACTATAACTATAACTATAACTAAAATAAAACCTGTAAGGAAAATCACACTGAACTGGCTTTTCATCTTCTGACTACAACGCTGTCTACCCTGGATTTGATTGCTGCCTCAACTCGGGGTGAATTCCAGTCAGTTGTTTTCTCTTCTTTTTCTTCAAACTCTATTCCCCTCTGTGCTGTAGGCTATGGATCATTGTCCATAGAGCATATGCTCTCTCCATAGAGCATGCCTATAGAGGTAATATAACAGAACCTGCTCTTCGTGACTTATCTGCTGCATTCTATGCGGTTGACCATGCACGCTCTCTTGAACCATCGCCTCGAGCATTTGGTTTGGAGTCTCGGGCATGCATGGATGGCTCTAAACTGATTCCAATCACACATTCGTGCATCCTGCACTCAAATCTGTCTTCATTGGAGGATCAATGTCGGTCCAGTACTATACACCTGCGGCGTCCATATGAGTTCAAGGCATAGAAGCATGGCCAATGGTCATAGAGTCTATGAACATGTGTGAGTCATTTTCCGGTAACATGGTAAATTCATAATTCAGCTGTCCCCGGTCATTTCTCGAAAAACTATACCTAGTCTGATTATGCTAGGCCCTAAGTGTTGATATTAAAATGTATTTGATCAGTCAACAATTTCAGATATTTGAAAGTAATTTAAAGCAATAACCTAATTTATTAAAATTTATTTTCAATTTAAAATGTTCCACTCCGTTACTGTCCCTAGGCTCTAGTACTTATTGCTTTAGTCTACAATTTCGAAATGATTTGTATTGAGCCAAAAAATTCACGTGTTTCTTATGTATTATATATTTGTGTATGTTTTAAAATACAACTTGGTGAACCGGATCTTCAGCATAATTAAAGGAAAATTTTTAAAACTTGTCCCCAGGAATTATGTATACTCCGTTACCATGTAAAAAATTAATCTTCTATCTCAGAACCATTCAGTTTTGTGGTCGCGAACTAGACTCATCTCCTATATGTAATCTATGTAAGCTATTTATATCTTCACCAACGATATAAATGGGTTGACAAATTTCATACGAATTTTCATTTATTTCGTACCAGATGTGTTTTTTATTATACGGCCACTCCGTTACTGCATTTTGCCATGATTATAAATGAATCTAATTCCAATAATATTTGTAATATAACGCTTATAAGCAAAATAATGATTTTACCAACGATCGATGTGGACGCGTGAGCGATAATATGGTATTTACCGTGCTGCAACCCAAATTGTCTACTCCGTTACCTGTCCACTCCGTTAACATTTATTTGGTAACGCATGGGACAGCTATGTAACGGAGTGGAAAAATTGTGTTCGACACTCGAAAGATAGTAACGGAGTGGAATTATTATAGGCTAAATGGTGTGGTATTTTGATGCTGTGAGCAAATTTTTAAGACAATACCATAAATATTTTAGTGTTTTCTGTCTATTCGATCACTGGGATGATTGGCTCAAGTGATTTCTTTTCAGTTGTTTGGGCAAAAATATTTATTCAACTTAACATTAAATGCTTTTATTTCCATAACGGAGTGGACCTTTTTCTAAATAAATGAAACTGTGATGGAATCAAATCATTATAAGTTTTCTAATTTCTTTTATTTCTATTTTATAAATATTAATACTAGAAACATATTGGAATGTCAAATACACAACTGAAGCTGTACAATGTATAAAACAGATCTCATATGTATACAGTAACGGAGTGGACAAATATTTTAGTAGGGCTATTTTTTTTCTACCAAAAACTTTTTACATTTACATATTAGTGCAAAACCAAATATATATTTGTGAAATAGAAACATTCAAGATATGTTCCAAAGAAAAAAAACTGAATTTTTAAAAAAAATTTTTTTTGCTTGTTGAATTTGTGAATTTACCATGTTACCGGAAAATGACTCGTGTACGTCTATGTTTTTGACCTCTTCCTTTGCTCCCTTATACCACTCTGCTAAGCTAAGTACTTTAGCTATCGATTCAACGTGTTTTCAAACATCATCTTTACGCTGATGATACTCAGCTTCGTATTTCTTTTGCCAATTCCTCATTTCCCGGCTTTCTAAGTTTGTTATCACATGTCTTTAGCCGAATATGCAGTCCAAGATGGCAGACAATGTACCTCTGCTATGCCATCCTAAGCTGAATTCCTACGATTTGGTACAACATATATCAACGGAACAAATTGGTTCTCTGACTGTCTGACTTTGACCACGCCGATAGAGGACAAGGAAGGCTCTTGAGTCTTGGTACAAGAACCATTTCCGAGACTGATTCCAGACTCTAAAATTCTCGGGAAACGTTCGCCCTGCAGAACCTATTATTGCCCCTTAGAGCTCGACTATAACAACTAAGCCATTACTGGACTTGTTTCCTCTGTATGCTGTTTCAGAGTCTTATCGCAGCTACCTCTTGACTTGATTTAGTCTATCCTGGAATGGACAGACCTCGCTTGGTAGTGACCATCTACCTTCAACGTTAGTAGAGTAACGCTATACAAACAGTAGAATTAATATTAGAAATGATGATGATGATGATGATGATGATGATGATGGTGGTGGTGGTGGTGGCAGTGTGATTTTCCTTACAGGTTTTATTTTAGTTATAGTTATAGTTATAGTTAATGATTTTTATTTTAGTTATAGTTATAGTTATAGTTAGTATTATTTTTTAGTTATAGTTATAGTTATAGTTAATGGATTTTTATTTTAGTTAATTTTAGTTACTACTTAGTTACAATAATTAAGTCTATAAGCAAAATTGTGCGTATCAATACGCTGTTTCACAATTTACTCAGAGCTATGAAAACCTTTGAAGCATGGATACATTCAGCTTCATCAATACACGAGTTTCCAAAGTAACTGACAAATTTCACAATAAAAATTTCGCATTTTTCGTTCTCATTTATGTCGTATCGTCCATATTGCACTTCCTATTTTTATTTTTGTATTAACGAAAATAAAGATGAATTTTCGTTAGTGTTATTTTCGTTATAGTTATAGTTATAGTTAATGATATTTTTTAGTTATAGTTATAGTTATCGTTAACGAAATCATTTTATTTTCGTTAACGAACATTTTCGTTATCGTTATCGTTAACGAGAATCACACTGATATATATATATATATATATATATATATATATATATATATATATATATATATATATATATATATATATATATATATATATATATATATATATTGCTGCTTGTCTCTGGATCTTTTAAGCTATAGCTTAAAACTGCTTTTTCTTCACCACTATTCACGTTAAGAAGCTTAAAGTTCCGCCTGATTTCAATAGTTGCTTAATATGAGAAGCTCTCCAACCTTGTTTGTCCTTTCTCTGCTTAGGTCTGAACAGATTTCTCCTGTAGAGTCTCTGTGTTTCTCCTAATTCTGATCCATCGTCGTTTCATCGATTAACTCTCTGTATGATGTCCTATTACATAATTCTGTCTACTGACCATTTATTTGTCTGCCGTCTCAGAATCTCGCGTTATTCAGCCACTAGTGTTCTGTTACTCTTTTCAACTTTAGAAAATTCTAGTGATTCCTTTTTCTGAATTGATAATGCTTCTTCCAGACTGGTCGTTCATACCGTCATACTAAACTGATCATATTCGAACAGTGGACCGTCTGGCATGGTAAAAACTTACTGGAATATCAACACATAGGAAATTTGTTAATTACTTCCTTCTTTTGACTCAATTCTATCTGCGGATGCCCTCTCTTGCCAACTCTAATTAACTCTAATGGGATTACTTCCTCTTAAATCTCAAAAATTGTTATTCACTGACCCAAGCCTTGGATTAATTCTTTAAGTTGCTGATGCTCGGCCAACTTAACACTTAAACGACGAGCTGCATTGGTTTCCCAGTCACTATAGTGCACGCTCGTCGTTAAAGGGTTAAACGCATTTTGCGTCGCTTTCTACTTTCCTACTATTATGCGCACATATCAAGGAACAATGCGAATTCGTTCAAAATTTTATTTCTAAGGCCAAACCCTCTCACTTTTGCAGGGCTGGTTCTCAAAAGCCCATCTTTCTCTGGGTCTCTTTCAAAGACCCTCAATAATTTACTCTATAGAGGAACACAACAGCCACGCTTAGTACCTAAGACTTCCTGACCCACTCTGGCTGATACTTTCATTAACTTCTTTGGTGACAAACTATTTAATATTATAGCTGAACTTTTCTGGAATTTCACTATCAACTGGCTCAGTGTGATTTTCGTTAACGATAACGATAACGAAAATGTTCGTTAACGAAAATAAAATGATTTCGTTAACGATAACTATAACTATAACTAAAAAAATATCATTAACTATAACTATAACTATAACGAAAATAACACTAACGAAAATTCATCTTTATTTTCGTTAATACAAAAAATAAAAATAGGAAGTGCAATATGGACGATACGACATAAATGAGAACGAAAAATGCGAAATTTTTATTGTGAAATTTGTCAGTTACTTTGGAAACTCGTGTATTGATGAAGCTGAATGTATCCATGCTTCAAAGGTTTTCATAGCTCTGAGTAAATTGTGAAACAGCGTATTGATACGCACAATTTTGCTTATAGACTTAATTATTGTAACTAAGTAGTAACTAAAATTAACTAAAATAAAAATCCATTAACTATAACTATAACTATAACTAAAAATAATACTAACTATAACTATAACTATAACTAAAATAAAAAATCATTAACTATAACTATAACTATAACTAAAATAAAACCTGTAAGGAAAATCACACTGAACTGGCTTTTCATCTTCTGACTACAACGCTGTCTACCCTGGATTTGATTGCTGCCTCAACTCGGGGTGAATTCCAGTCAGTTGTTTTCTCTTCTTTTTCTTCAAACTCTATTCCCCTCTGTGCTGTAGGCTATGGATCATTGTCCATAGAGCATATGCTCTCTCCATAGAGCATGCCTATAGAGGTAATATAACAGAACCTGCTCTTCGTGACTTATCTGCTGCATTCTATGCGGTTGACCATGCACGCTCTCTTGAACCATCGCCTCGAGCATTTGGTTTGGAGTCTCGGGCATGCATGGATGGCTCTAAACTGATTCCAATCACACATTCGTGCATCCTGCACTCAAATCTGTCTTCATTGGAGGATCAATGTCGGTCCAGTACTATACACCTGCGGCGTCCATATGAGTTCAAGGCATAGAAGCATGGCCAATGGTCATAGAGTCTATGAACATGTGTGAGTCATTTTCCGGTAACATGGTAAATTCATAATTCAGCTGTCCCCGGTCATTTCTCGAAAAACTATACCTAGTCTGATTATGCTAGGCCCTAAGTGTTGATATTAAAATGTATTTGATCAGTCAACAATTTCAGATATTTGAAAGTAATTTAAAGCAATAACCTAATTTATTAAAATTTATTTTCAATTTAAAATGTTCCACTCCGTTACTGTCCCTAGGCTCTAGTACTTATTGCTTTAGTCTACAATTTCGAAATGATTTGTATTGAGCCAAAAATTCACGTGTTTCTTATGTATTATATATTTGTGTATGTTTTAAAATACAACTTGGTGAACCGGATCTTCAGCATAATTAAAGGAAAATTTTTAAAACTTGTCCCCAGGAATTATGTATACTCCGTTACCATGTAAAAAATTAATCTTCTATCTCAGAACCATTCAGTTTTGTGGTCGCGAACTAGACTCATCTCCTATATGTAATCTATGTAAGCTATTTATATCTTCACCAACGATATAAATGGGTTGACAAATTTCATACGAATTTTCATTTATTTCGTACCAGATGTGTTTTTTATTATACGGCCACTCCGTTACTGCATTTTTGCCATGATTATAAATGAATCTAATTCCAATAATATTTGTAATATAACGCTTATAAGCAAAATAATGATTTTACCAACGATCGATGTGGACGCGTGAGCGATAATATGGTATTTACCGTGCTGCAACCCAAATTGTCTACTCCGTTACCTGTCCACTCCGTTAACATTTATTTGGTAACGCATGGGACAGCTATGTAACGGAGTGGAAAAATTGTGTTCGACACTCGAAAGATAGTAACGGAGTGGAATTATTATAGGCTAAATGGTGTGGTATTTTGATGCTGTGAGCAAATTTTTAAGACAATACCATAAATATTTTAGTGTTTTCTGTCTATTCGATCACTGGGATGATTGGCTCAAGTGATTTCTTTTCAGTTGTTTGGGCAAAAATATTTATTCAACTTAACATTAAATGCTTTTATTTCCATAACGGAGTGGACCTTTTTCTAAATAAATGAAACTGTGATGGAATCAAATCATTATAAGTTTTCTAATTTCTTTTATTTCTATTTTATAAATATTAATACTAGAAACATATTGGAATGTCAAATACACAACAGAAGCTGTACAATGTATAAAACAGATCTCATATGTATACAGTAACGGAGTGGACAAATATTTTAGTAGGGCTATTTTTTTCTACCAAAAACTTTTTACATTTACATATTAGTGCAAAACCAAATATATATTTGTGAAATAGAAACATTCAAGATATGTTCCAAAGAAAAAAAACTGAATTTTTAAAAAAAATTTTTTTTGCTTGTTGAATTTGTGAATTTACCATGTTACCGGAAAATGACTCGTGTACGTCTATGTTTTTGACCTCTTCCTTTGCTCCCTTATACCACTCTGCTAAGCTAAGTACTTTAGCTATCGATTCAACGTGTTTTCAAACATCATCTTTACGCTGATGATACTCAGCTTCGTATTTCTTTTGCCAATTCCTCATTTCCCGGCTTTCTAAGTTTGTTATCACATGTCTTTAGCCGAATATGCAGTCCAAGATGGCAGACAATGTACCTCTGCTATGCCATCCTAAGCTGAATTCCTACGATTTGGTACAACATATATCAACGGAACAAATTGGTTCTCTGACTGTCTGACTTTGACCACGCCGATAGAGGACAAGGAAGGCTCTTGAGTCTTGGTACAAGAACCATTTCCGAGACTGATTCCAGACTCTAAAATTCTCGGGAAACGTTCGCCCTGCAGAACCTATTATTGCCCCTTAGAGCTCGACTATAACAACTAAGCCATTACTGGACTTGTTTCCTCTGTATGCTGTTTCAGAGTCTTATCGCAGCTACCTCTTGACTTGATTTAGTCTATCCTGGAATGGACAGACCTCGCTTGGTAGTGACCATCTACCTTCAACGTTAGTAGAGTAACGCTATACAAACAGTAGAATTAATATTAGAAATGATGATGATGATGATGATGATGATGATGATGGTGGTGGTGGTGGTGGCAGTGTGATTTTCCTTACAGGTTTTATTTTAGTTATAGTTATAGTTATAGTTAATGATTTTTTATTTTAGTTATAGTTATAGTTATAGTTAGTATTATTTTTTAGTTATAGTTATAGTTATAGTTAATGGATTTTTATTTTAGTTAATTTTAGTTACTACTTAGTTACAATAATTAAGTCTATAAGCAAAATTGTGCGTATCAATACGCTGTTTCACAATTTACTCAGAGCTATGAAAACCTTTGAAGCATGGATACATTCAGCTTCATCAATACACGAGTTTCCAAAGTAACTGACAAATTTCACAATAAAAATTTCGCATTTTTCGTTCTCATTTATGTCGTATCGTCCATATTGCACTTCCTATTTTTATTTTTTGTATTAACGAAAATAAAGATGAATTTTCGTTAGTGTTATTTTCGTTATAGTTATAGTTATAGTTAATGATATTTTTAGTTATAGTTATAGTTATCGTTAACGAAATCATTTTATTTTCGTTAACGAACATTTTCGTTATCGTTATCGTTAACGAAAATCACACTGGATGGGTGGTGGTGGTGGTGGTGGTGGTGGTGGTGGTGGTGGTGGTGGTGGTGGTGGTGGTGGTGGTGGTGGTGGTGGTGGTGGTGATGATGATGATGATTATTATTATTATTATTATTATTATGATTATGATTATGATGATTATGATGATAATGATAAATATTAAAACAATAATAGTTTTATTATTAGCATTATTATTAGCATATTAAAATATAAATGTGTTTATATATACAATAGTATAATTATACTCCACGGTGCTTCTAAGCTTGTAGTTTGTCCAAGTGGACGTTGCATTATATTCTGTATTAATAGGCCCACTAGAGTGAAATAAATATCACCGACATCTAGCGAATGGGTAACAACACTCAAGCGATATTGCTTAAACGAAACTCTCTTTTATTTCTAGCGCATTCGTTAGATGGTGCATGTAGACTTCACTTGGCCCAGCATAAAAATTAGGTTGAAGCACGCATCCACAAAGTAAGTAAGTAGGCCAATGTCAAGGCCTGGCGAAATTACTGTCTATCTGACGGCTAGTTTTCCTATAACTGGCTAAAAACATACGTAACAGGCTAAACCCTAAAATTAGTCAGGTGTGGGTCCAAAACACCTCAAATGTCCTTACCCAATGGAACTATACACAGACTGAGGTATAGCATTCATTCTAAACTTACTAGAGGTAGGCTATACGTCCTTAATGCGGCCAATAATATTCCCGTATTGAAAACTTAATTGTAGCTACTAACGTCACATTCCTTCATCGCTCCAAATGCACAGTCTGCTGGTACAACTTCTTATTTACGTATGTATTATGTAAGCCTATGTATGTATGTATGTATGTATGTATGTATGTATGTATGTATGTATGTATGTATGTATGTATGTATGTATGTATGTATGTATGTATGTATGTATGTATGTATGTATGTATGTATGTATGTATGTATGTACATGTATATACAGGGTCTCATAGCTCTTATTGATGTAATAATAATATGGAAAGACATTTATAGGAAGAATGCAGTACTCCCTATTGATTTTGTATTTGTCCTATGATGCTTGACAAAATGTTTGTACACCAAAATTCCGGCTCTTCTGCAACCGGTTTAATGAAGAATATACTTACTTTCTTACTTACTTACTTTATTTATATGTACATGTATATATGTATGTATGTATGCCCATATACATGTATGTATGTATATTTGTATGTATGTATATATTAGACTGGTCCAAACTTACATGGGGAAATATATTTTTTCAAAATATGCTGCTCCACAAGGCTGCCCCTGTTACACTTGACTAGAAGACTCTGTGTTGAAAAAATTGAATAGATCTGAGCATGTTTAGAGGTCGCTAGGTTTTGACACTTTTTGTAGAAATTGCAAAAATTGCGCATTTGACGCGTTAATAGCTTCATTATGAATTAAAATAAGCACCCATGAACACCAAGCACCATCTTTCTAAATCATGATCAATATGCCAACTGTATTTAAGTAACTAAAAGAATAATAAGCTTATTTACAAATAAAACACTTATTTCAAGTTCTTTCTGATAGATAAACGGTTGATAGGCTTATAACTAATTTTTAAATTTTGCATGCCACCTTTTCATCACAATTCGTTTCATATCCTACAATTGTATTGTTCAATATTGCTCTGTATGCTGCTAATTTAGCGTGATTCGAGTACTTTTTTCGTCTGTGAAGCCAGCCTTGAATATGAAATAAGCTTACAGCACATGTTTTTACACTTTCTGCAATAAAATCTCGTACGTTAAAAACAGCAGCTATGGTGAAACTGGCATCAACAAGGAGTTCCTCACAATGTTGTCTGTTAGGGATGCCTGACAAACACTTTCTTGGGTCTGGACTCCCAAAAATTGGGCAATCCTGAGGAATTTCATATTTCATTACCAGAATAGACTATAGCATTTGGTGAGGCCACGAAAGCAACAATGGTCGCTGCGTTGGTAATTCGGGAGGAGGCTAGAATCCTAGCACAGTGTGTGGATTCTGGTGTTCGTAAACTGTGGAAGTTGTATGAACACAAATTTGTGCTGATTCAAGGAGTTACAGTTTGAGTTCGATTTAATTAACTCTTTCAGTCATCTTATCTCCGCTATTTCTTCAGAAGCGTGTCACTGAAGACATCGAGGCTGCTCTGGTAATACAATCTTATTTATCCACCTAATCCGCTATCCATGTAGCGTCTGGACAGGAAATCCTTCGACCACCAGACTCCACTGGAAGAGTATGTCACAAGGAGATCTTTAAAACTGCTTGATCTTTTTACCATCCAGGGTCAAGAACAACCCACAGCCTTCCTATCAAAGTCTTTTACTCCCTGACCACTGGACCCTACTTCCCAGTCGATGAAGGCAAATGTCAAACTGTTGATGGTCGTCAATGACTGCGCAGAACGTGGAGTGGCTCTGATCCATTCTTACAATGATATACTAAGGATGAGTCACAGAAACAATACTTGCTGCAACTTGTCTCCAGTCATCGGACAAAATTTTCTGTTCCAACAAATGCAAAATGAAATAATAGTAGGTTGCAGGTTTTCCAGCACTTCAATGGCGGGATTTATGCAGACTGGATTACTTCTTTAATTATCCAAAATTATATTTTATTACAAACGTAATGCAGCCTGACTAAGCAGTAACACTGCAGCATATATTTCTAAATTGGGCTGTTTATTTTTCAAAATAATAGCCTAACTGACTTGAAAATAATTTATAACCGATTTGAAAAAAATCAAAATTATACATGTTTTTTGACAAGTTCATACTATAATATGATTATGGCAAAAGTCGAAAAACATAGCGACCTCTAAACATAATCAAATCTTTCCAAAATTTTGCATAGAGACTCATGTTTTCATGTGTAACAAGGGCAGCCTTGTGGAGCAATGTATTTCCAACTTTTAATTTTGTGGACCAGTCTAGTATATATGTATGTAAGAATGTATGTAAGAATGTATATGTATGTATGTGTGTATGTATGTATGTATGTATGTATGATGTATGTATGTATGTATGTATGTATGTATGTTATGTATGTATGTATGTATGTATGTGTGCATGTATCTATGTATGTATGTATGGATGAATGTATGCATGTGTGCATGCATGCATGAATGTATGTATGTATACATGTATGTAACTATGTATGTGTGTGTGTATGTATGTAGGTTATGTATGTAAGCATGTGTGTATGTATGCATGTACGTATGTATGCATGTATGTATGTATGTATGTATCAAATCAAATCTAATCAAATCATTTATTTTGTTACCAAGCCAAACAATCACTTTACAATTACAGAGTTGCAAAATACACAGACAATAGGAGATGGAAAGGCCCTGAAGGGATCATTAATCCCGCTAAGTAGGGCCACCTATGTACAAGTTAAACAAAAGATGCAACGGCCGAGAAATGCTTACTAAGTATGACAGTAGGTAGTTTCGATTACTTGATAGAATCTTAACTAAATTAGGCAAATCAGAATCTTAACTAAATTAGGAAAACCAAAATAAATGAATCATTGCAGAAGAACATATGCGTGTGGGAGGTAAATATTATGCACAGACATTACATTACGATTCATCCAGAAACATTATTATTAACACCAATCAAATACGTTCGTAGCTTTTTTTTAAACAATACTAATGACGGAGATTGCCTAACTCCTTGTGGAATGTTATTCCAGATTGAAGGTCCAGTAGCTCTAACTGAGAACAGACGGGAGTTAGTACGAGAAAAGATGTATCTATAATTACTAGAGTTTCTTGTAGAATGGGAATGTATTTCTGAAGCAAGACTAAAAAAGCCCTTATAAATAGCAGGAAGCAAGCCATGGTCGTAAGACTCGTAACGGTACATGAATTCACCAGTTTGATAAAGCATGTATGTATGTATGTATGTATGTATATAGGTATGTATGTATTTATTTATTAACTGATAATATAATAAATATCATGTATGCATGTGCATATTCGTGGACGGAGTCTATACGTCCTGTTTCAGACGCCACATGCAATCGCCAGAGGGCGTGCGTACGTCTTCCTCTTGATGTAGCTCACGTCTGTCAGTCCATCTGCTCATATGTTTGTGTTTCTGTTTAACCAGTTCCGCTAATGCCATTAAAGTGTCCAGATACCCCCAATGGATGGGATGGGGTGGGGAGGGGCAAGGGAAGATGCCCGCGGGCCGATTTATATGCCGCGCTGCAGTCTGAGAAATATGCCCCCGATCGAACTATTAGGGGCGATTGCCTCCCACCGTTGTCAGCCGTTGATGAATGGCCACTCACGTGTCACACCCCAATCTTAAGTTCTCCAATGATATCTACCAAACCATCCACATGTATCCATCAGATAGGATGATTGCTTTATAGACCCGCAGCGGGGAAGGGACCGAGTCAGTTTCTCGTCCTCATGTCGGGCCTCTGCCAATAGCGCACAATATTTCCCTGGTCTGTGTCTGTGTCTATCCCTTCGTTATCTGTCTCTCCCTCCTTCCCGACCTCTCTCCTTCTTATCCAGGGCTGAACAATTTGCCAGTGGTGGTTCAGAGATTCGAACCCTCTAGGCCAAACGTAAACCATCCTCTGTGACAAATTGTTCAACCCGAGGTTGATTTTAATACCAAGCAACCCCATCGAATTTAAGTTAATTAATTGCCCTTTGAATTTGTTCACTACACAGTTAATGATTCATCGCGATTCGCGACAAAGCCAACCTCCAAGTGTCATTTCGGAGAAGGTCCGGATTTTGTCTGGTCTGTTGGAAATGTTCAACTGTCCTAGCAGGGATGGGAACCCGTGACCTTCAGATTAACAGTCCAGCACGCAAATCACTATAGACTGTCACGCAACCCTCATAAATGACCCATTTCTATAGAAGTTTATTGTTTAGTGCATGGTATACGCTTGAAAACCGTTGGTGGCCGGGACGAAACCCGGAACGACGACGAGGCTGCAGGGAAGATGGACAGATAGATTTACTAAGGGTATACGGACGATTGGTCATAGGGCCCATTGGTCATAGGACTATCGGTCATAGGGCCTACCGGTCATAGGTCATATGGGTCATAGGCATAGGCGTAGCTACATGGAGGCACGAGGAGGCAGTTGCCTCTTCTTGATTTTTTTATATACTGGAACTTCTGTTGACCAATGACCCCAATAACCAGGATTTTGCCAATGGTCTGTGAAGTTGCCTCCTTTTGAATTTAAGTCTCGCTACGTGCCTGGTCATAGGGCCTTTCGGTCATAGGGCCTTTCGGTCATATAAGTCCTATCGATCATATAGGGCCAATCGGCGATAGGACTATCGAAGGCTATCGATGGCTAAAACAGAGAAGTTTTTAAAACATGAACACCCATTTACTGGATCATTTACTGTGAAATACGTAATACGAGTTGATGCCTTAAGTAATTATCCTAATAAGTTTCTTGATTGACACTGATTGTGTTTGTCTAAAAACGTTGAATGTCCCTAATTAGTTTGCGTTCGGTGTGTTAAGCTTAAAACTAAGAATGTCCATAACTAACGACTACAGTCATTTTTTTATTATGTCGGTTTATTAGCGGCATATGACCAATAGTCCTATGACCAATGGGCCCTATGACCAATCGTCCATATATGACCGATCGTCCTATGACCAATCGTCCATATATGACCGATCGTCCTATGACCAATCGTCGTCTTGATCTAAGATTCTTGTCGGAGGAGAATGAGTTTTAACTCAGCAATGCCAACTTCCAACCGTTTGTGACAAATTAAGATTTAAAATTACATTTTCAGTGGAACTTTTCAAAAACCATATTATAGGCGGTCCGGATTTTGCCCCGGACACCTCTGGAAAGCTATACGAAGGGCCCCATACCACTTAGTCTGTTACTTAGGGAGCTTTGCCATTCACCCCCATTGTTTTTCGCTCCTGACTGCGTGCCTGTCTGGGTGCCTGTCTGGGTGTCTGTCCTTTCTGCCTCTTTATTTTGCTATCTGCTCAACACGCTTATCTTGAACTCGTGCCTTATATGCCCTGCCACTGATGGATCCAAAGAGCCCATTGATCCATGGCAACCAGACACTCTCCATCATTCGGAGATATGCCCAGGGCTGGCCTTAGGCACAGGCAAAGCGGACAGTTGCCTGGGGCGCCAAAATCTAGGGGGCGCCATTTTCACAAAAGTATGTTTTAACAGTGTTTGTATGTTTTTTATGTTTTTCACATTTTCACTATTTTTTAGCCATTTTTTCAATTAAAATGATTATTTTCATTTGAATTCAAAACTTTCGATAACGGAACAAAAATTAAAACATTTTTTATTTCACTGCACTTTTTCAAGTAATTCAATTTCAACACCGCAAAAATTTTATTTTAACAATTAAAATTCAATTTTCCACACGTTGCTGTACTCTGTAGTTTGTGTCTGTAATAGTCCTTCTGACTGTCGATAAATCTGTTGCTGACATGGTGAGTGGTGACAGCTGTCGACTGAAAATGCCAACAATTAAAGCAATATTGTAGTAGCCTATAATATATTTAATCTAAATATCCTTGCTTGCTGACTGCTGAGCAGACCTCGCAGTTCCATTTATTGAGTTAATTACCTGTAAAATCTGTACATTTACATTTTAATAACAGTTTTCTTAATTATTGTGTCCGTCTTTCCTTCCTTTCGTCCGTTCATTCATTCCTTCATTGGGGGAGGGGTGCTCGATAGTGTAGTGGTCAGCGAGCTGGACTGTCAATCGAGAGGTCGCGAGTACAAATCCCCCGCTAGGACAGAAAGTTTGGCTCGAGATTTCTCTTCCACCAGCACCCCCTAGTCAACTCAGCAATAATGAGTACACTGACCGCGCACACTGTCGATGGAAAGATGATCGAGATGGTGAGTGAGAGGATTGGCCACCCGCCTTCATATGCCGAGGCTAAGAAATAGGGGTCTGCGGGTATACCCGTACCCGCGGGTTTACCCGTACCCGAACCGTACCCGCGGGTCGGGTACGGGTCGGGTAGACATTTTACGGGTCGGGTCAGGTACGGGTAGGAGCATTACGGGTACGGGTATACCCGGTTTTACCCGTACCGAAGTGAAATTTTGGGGTAACATGTAATAGTGAGTCTTGCACTTATTAAACTGGCGGTATCCTGTCTGAGTACCACATCCTTCTGTTAACCTATGTCCCTGCACTAGGGTGGTCCACAAAAATCAAGTAACAGATTTCAGTTGTCCACAAGGCTAGTTTTGTTCTTTATCATGATTATAACAATCATGCAAAATTTTAATGAAAACAAATAATATTTAGAGGTCAACCCATTTGGCACTTTTTATGTTATCTCAACAAAAATAGATATAATGTTCCGCAATGGTTAAAACTATGACATGAGCGCTATCTTGGATGGAGTTGGTTAAATCTTGCGATGATTTGCGACCAGTTGAAGAATAAACTGTTTCTGTTCCTCTTTCTTTGTCAGCATGTCATTGTACTTTTCGATAAGACTGTTTCCCCGTTCATTTACGTCATTCACCACTGTCATGCGTGCAGCCAGTTCGCAAAATCTGTTGAAGACTGGATCACCTGTCCACTGTTCTGGTGGTTTCTTGATAAACAACTGAGTCTTTTCTTTGCATTTTTCTATTAGGACACAAAGAAAGATGTTGTCCTTTCTGTCACCAGATCCTCTAGTTTCAGCTGTTCGGAGTCACTTGTCAACTGCACATGCCCAGAGGTGTCTGATAATGCTGGCCGTTGCAGATTGCAGATTTCGTACTATCTTTCCTTTCATTTTTGATGAGACTCTGTCATCAAAAGGGCTATGACCACCAGATATTCAGACAGAAATCAGAGGTGCCTTGAAAATGCTGCATGTGCTTTGCTAACAACAGCCTGGTTTGGGTAGGTCTTCAGAACTGATAAAAATTTGATGCCATTGAGAGGGGCTCGGATTCGACGCGGTGCTTCGTTCCACTGAAAAAACAGAGCCAAATCTGTGATTTTCTTCTATTCACGAGCAGTCAACTTGAATTGAGTCTTAAAGAGGAATATTTTCATAGCATAAATGGCTTTTGCCTTTGCCATTCATCTGGCGTGATGCGTTGGACCTGGAGCTCAAAATGATTCACTGCCTTCAGTTCACCAAGAAACCAGAAAATAAACGTAGAAATGCCTGATAATCGTCCCTTGGCTGCTGGGTTTCAAGAGCACCTGGTAAAGAGCCGAGCACTTCCTGTCGCAGTTTGTTCACTAATGGATCCTGAAATAGTTCATCAGTTGCTGCGAAAGAAGCATCTTGGTTCACTGATGGCCATTCTTTCTTAAATCGCTTTAATAGCGCAGTTGAGGGACCTTCGGTTGGACCAAACAGAGACAAGAAGACATTTAACAAGACAACTTTCATGAAGTGTTGACAGCATGCAAGCCAGACCATTTCAGTTCCCATAGCCTTTTCAATTCTAAAGCATACGCCTTTATGAAGCCCTGTGTTGCTAGTTGTTATGTCAAATACGAAGCCTTTGATCTGTGAATCCAGATTCAATTTCTCAGTTACTTCAACATGGATCTTGGCCTTGGGGTCACCTGCACTTGTCCATTTTTGGAATTGTCATAAGTTTTTCTGACCATTTCCAGTGACAACAGCAGCTATGCGGTCCATATTTTCTTTTTATCCATTAATGTCGGGCAACATTTTGCCATTCTATTACAGCAATAACGGTCCTGCCAGTGAACACTCCTTTTCTTCCATTGTAAACATGACAAAAAGACACATTAGCACACAAGTAAAATGTTGAGAATGGGTTGACCTCTAAATGTTGCACAATTAGGCTGAAATTTAACAGGCAAACTATCTATACCTAGTGGACAAAAATAAGCCTTGTGGAGAAATAATTCCACAAACTTAAACTTTTCTCTATGGCTGCTGGACCACCCTACCCTGCACCTTAGTGAGCCTGACATTCATTTACAGATGCTCAATTTACAGCTACAAAATGACTTGTTTCCATTAACACAATTCGATCGTAGTGTCTTTACATATCTAATCGGAGTTTCAGCCCCGACAACCGGGGTCAGAGGTCGCTGATACCGAACCTGGCAGTTCATCAGCCGTATTTTCTTTAAAACAGATTGATGCAGTTATGGTAGTTGAGGCTAGACATAGGTGAAGCACCACGTGTTTCATTATTTACCTCTGAGAAATACTTAAATGATTCAATTAGCGATATTTAGTGGCAAACTGCCGTATTATGGTTGGCTGCATAAAACTCATCGTGGGAAAGCCTATTAATTAAGTGGCGGGTACGGTACGGGTACGGGTATACCCGCGGGTACGGGTCGGGTTGGGTAGTAATTTTGAGTACGGGTCGGGTAAGGGTACGGGTAACGGTTCTGTTTTACGGGTACGGGGCGGGTAGCAAAAATGCTCTACCCGCAGACCTCTACTAAGAAAATGAAGTCGCTAACACTTCATACCCATGGCTGCCTCAGGGTTATCTTAAGGGACTGCTCTTCTTCTGTTTTTCTGCTCATTCCTTCATTCGTTTATTAGTCCATCCGTCCGTCCGTCTTGGTGCATGTCATGTGTCTCCCTGACGACCGCACAGCATTCTCCCAGGGGCGCGGTGGTGTAGGGGTATATTCGGTGCCTTGCAGCTGGAGGGTTGCGGGTTCGAATCCACCTCAAGCCGCCGCGTAGGGACCCTGGGCAAGTCCGTCACTCGCAATTGCTCATGCACTTCGGCGTGAAACTCCGATTCAGTGTCCGCGCTGTAGTTGGGAGCGCCTCGATCTGAGTAGAAATCTTGAAGGGGCGCTATAAGAAGTGCTCATACATACATACATACAACGCCTTTTAGATTCACTCGCTTTCCCCTCACTTGTTGTCACTTTCTTTCTGACCGCGAAAGGAAAAACCTTTAACCCTTTGGCTTCCGCCGACATAGGGACCACCCACCAATCGAATCCCTCCCTCCCCGTCTCTCTAAACGACATTACCCTCCGATTTTAATGCACGTCAACAGCACTAATAAACCAATCTCAGTCTGGTCTCTGTCTGTCTGCTCTGTGTCATGCATGTCTGGATATATGCCTGTGTCTCTCACTGCATCACTTATTGTCATCGGTTGCATGATGCTGTAGGTAATCGTTTCTTAGTGGATGCATCTCCAGTCGAATCCCTCTCTGCTTTCCATATATGGATACATGACCGTGCAAGTCGTGTGTATACATAAGAGGGTAAAGGTGAAAGGAGATTCAACTATTCCGCAGACAGTTCAAAAAACCTTTTGACGATCTCCTCAAAAAATAACGCCTGCAGCTGCTAAGGCTTTTCTATACCTATGTCTCTTTCTTTCTGGCTCTACATCTGTTTCTGGTTCTCCCTTTCTCTCTCTCCGTCTCTGTATATGCGCCTCTCTGGAACCATTTCAATGCTCTTAGTCTGTGTATCTGCATTATGTCTCCTTAATTTTGTTCGTCTGTCTGTGACAGTCTGCCTGACGTCTTTCTGTCTGCCTCCCTGCCTGCCTCCCTGCCTCCCTGCATGCCTGCCTGCCTGCCTACCTACCTGCCTGTCTGCCTACCTACCTCAGGCTACCTGCTTACCTGCCTGTCGGCCTGCCTGCCTGCCTGCCTGTCTGCCTGTCTGTCTGTCTGTCTGTTCGTCCATCCGGTCGTCCATCAATCTGTCTGCTTAGGTCAGTGCTATTTATCCAGCGCAATGCGGCGCTGATTTTCGACACGTATAAAGCTGCCTTTTCGCTGCCCTCTCAGAGAAGTTTTCATTATTATTCTTAATTGATGTGCCGACAATAAAATCAGCCGAGCTTTAATTGTTACAAGCCGACATAAACCACCAAACCTAACGAGAACGCCGACCACTCAAAGGACAGAAAGGAGGAGGAGGAGTATAGGGGAGGAGGAGGTGTTGGGGTGAGTTGAAAAGGGGTTGTGTGGGGTTGGTCTGAACCTAGGATGACAGCATCCGAATGCCCATGAGCTGGCATATGGACTGCTGCATAACGGTAATGAACCAGTGTCGTCATGTATGGATCCGTTAGGCCTGGACAGCAGAAATAACAACAGGGCCTGTGGAATTCATGAAAAATTTTAATCGGTCAGCCACCTCATGAAATGGAAGAGGATACATGTACTGGTTGCCTTTGCGACAATGGAGGGCTGAGCATTTGCAAAACACTGACACTAATTGTCACCAGCATAGAAAGAAGCATATTATAACAGCGATATGGAAGTAATGGAACATATCCTTTTGTCACTTCCACAGAGTCCTTCATATTATGTCTGCATGCCGTACACGGCATTAAAGGAAAGTTTATGCAAATGACGTCATGTCTTCTACTTAAATATTGTCTTAGTGTCTTAATAGAGTGAATGAAATTAGCAGTCAGAGTTCTTAAGGACCTGCCTTTGCAATGGCCTCCAAGCGATTTTACGTCACGTTTTATGTCTTTCAGTCGATGGCTCTCCAAAGAAGACTGAAAGGTCAGTCCATTGCAGCCAGCTAAGTGTTTACACACATTATTTTCTCGGCCTTGGCATACAATGGCGTATGCGCGGCGAGTTCCCCCGCTCCCCCCCCCAAGCATCTAAGTGACAGGAGATGTACTCGTTTCAAAACCATGCAGTGTCGTAAGTAGGCTGTAAAACAGAACGGAGATCTAATAATGTCCTGCCTGCATGGTTCTGATTGCAGCTAAGGCCTCATAACTGACAATCCATCCCTCGCCTAACCTTCTATGTATGTATGTATATATATTCGTTGATTTCAGAAAGCAACAGGCAGAACTGTAGGTTAACAATAACAGTTGACAGTATGCATGGCTACTTATGGATGGGTTAAATTAGTACATGTTTTTATATAACATTCTAGGAATAAAGTTCAACGAGTCTTTATCGGGGAGGGTGAAATTATGTGCCCTTTGTCGGAAGTTATATAAAGGTCCACGTTGCACTGCAGGGCAGAGGCCACGGAGAACATGAAGTTCATTATTCTGGACGGCACTAAACTGAGCGTCGTCTGCCGCTTGTGCTAATGTTTCAGCCGTAAGATCATCAGGTTTTAAGTAACCAGCACGCCTGATTCTGTTCATGACGCAATATAGACTATCGCGCGATCTAACTTATGGGAAGAGGTATAGTGAAGAATCCAATCGGATGAATTCATTGCAAAACAAGTAAGGTCGAGGTCATACGGACGCTGTAGAAAGCGCCTCTGAGTAGTTCCCTTGAAGAGGCGCTACATAAATTCAAGTAATGAATGAATGAATTAACATTTAAACATACATTTTTAATTAAAAATTTATTGCAATGCCTGAAGTGACCTCGAATTGCCGAGCATCATCATAAGGGACACACATGTATTCTGTCTCCAGCCAAGTTCCGTAAAAATGCAATATTAATTATATTGTATTGTGCTTAAATAATAGCTGCATATTTATTTGAAGTTAATACATCGTGTGATGTATTGGAGAAACTACTCGCGACCTGAGATTCGTCGGAAATTAAGTAAGTAAGTAGGTTAGTGTATCCTTTATTCATCAATATTCGTTTACTTTCAAAATAATCCAGTTGACAAAACGCAACAGGTTACAAGTAACAAAATTAGCTAAAAGAGTCAGGCCAAAGTTAATGATTCAAGACAAATACAAGTAATTATAATTATAAGACAATTAATACATATCTTTAAACCAATTGTTAACCGCATTTTGGTTTACAAAGCAGTTACTTTTGTTGAGTCTTTCGACAACGCTGCAACGAAGTTTCGTATGAGACAACAGTCGCTGTGACCCACTGAGCGTCTCGTCCTATTGCAGTTATTAAGGAATCCTGGCGTCGTCGATGAGGCTTTCCCATTGGCGAGACGAGGAAATGGGGTGTAGGGAGTCCCAGGCGTGGGCCGCGACGCCAGGAGGGCCTGACGGCGGCGGCGACGGCGGCGGTAGACACCGGTAGACCACCCAGGCGAACGGTAGACGGTCGGCACCGCCCTAAAGATGGCATCGCTTGACCCCGATACAAAGACGGTCGTTTATCAGGCAGTCAATCGCACGGTGAGTGACGTCTGTGCGGTGGCGAATACGGTCATTACACCTAATTAACGACGTTAATTGGCGAGCAGGAAATCGACCCTTGGACAAGGTCAGCGGTAATCGGTCAGTCACGTGTTGAAGGAGGCGATGCTGGGAGTCTGGTTGAGGCTCGTGTTCGGTGGAAGGAAATGGAAGAGCAACCAAGACCTGGGGTAAACTGCAACTGAATGATGAAAGAAATCAGAAGGGAAAAGTATTTAAAGGAAACGAACAGAGGGAAATGAAAGGACGAAAGATAATGAGCCCCCATCCATCCAAAAAAACGGGGACCCAGAGTTGATTTTGTCCCTCCTCCACTCTTGACCTGAAAAATTGTAATGGTTTCGCCTAAGTTCGGTTTGGATTAATAAGAAGACATGTGAACATTTTCAAAAGAAGTTACGAAACATTAGCTTATTGTACGGAAGTGGGAAGGAAGGAAGGAAGTAGTCAACATTTCCGTGGAAGAGAGTATACAGGACTTTGTTTGCTTTCCTGCCTTGCAGTGCCTTCCCATGGCACTTTTAAACTTCTGAATCTGCCATTGCCCCTCCATGCAACTCTCAAACTCGTGCTGGCGCTCTAAACTGAACACTGAAGAATCTTAATCGTAATCTCCAAACTTCTAAAGCGCCACTCGAAAGCCAAGCGCAGGGCGGGTACCAGCTTATTCACGAGCTCTGCGTCTAGTCAGAAGGGTTGTCCGAGAGAGTGAGCTTGAGAAGGCTCAAGAAGCAAAGACTTTGATGGGGGAAATAAGTGAGTGAGCGACCGAGCGTTTATTATACTTAGACGATGTCACGCTGCAGAAGAAACTATTTTTATGCATGCCTTTGTATGTAGGCCTAGGCTAAATGACACAGCTGGCCATAGTCCATGAAATGCACAAAGCTTATACCTCTGGAAAATCAGGTCGCTGTAGGCCCCTATAGGTCAATGCTTTTCAGAGATAAGTTAGGGTGCCTCAAGATAAGATCATGATTTACAGCGCTTTCGAGAAGTAGGCCCTTGTACTAAAAAGCGCTATATTTAAGTGCTTATACATAGGCCTACGTTCACATACACATGCAAAAATACATACTTACTTATACACACAATTCAACGTATCACGAGAGTGTATTAATATATTATTTAAGGCTTAACATAAATAATTCACTAATGACTAATAAGCGTAGGGTCCATGAGCTTCCTATAGCCAAGTAGAGGTATACATGAGTCAACGATATGCGATCATAATTTGCCTGATTAAATTTAATGACTAGTCCGTATACAATGTTCGACATTTGTCTGTTCTGTATAAGCAGCTCCTAAAGGAAATCGTTAATTCACTTATGCACGCTATGCATGGAAATAAAAGACATAGACATCGAGCGGGAAACTTGTGGCACGATATGTGCGCACCTCATGCAAGGAAAAGTAGGCGTGTCGGCCACTCATGTTTTAAGCTCCACCTCTTAGCAGTTTACTCCGCCCTCAGCCAATCACATTCACTAATCTGCACGACGACATTTGACTGACAGACATATTCCGCCTTTACGAAATCGAAAAAAGTCCGATCAGCAGAAGAAGAACTAGCAGACGTTTGGCTAAGTTCATAGATCTAAGACCTTTTCTGTTATGTAGAGATCGATGACTTAAAAGCTGGCGGTATCCAGATATATGGCCTGTTAACAGCAGGCACTATACGGTTCTACCGTGTATGCCTATGTATAGTATAGGCCTGTACAGCCGTACACGGTCTGCATGCAGTGCCGCAAAACAGAATAAAACTTTTAGCATCGTCGCAAACTTAAGATTAGTTTATAATTGTGATATTCGATTTACTTAGCACCTTTCATCAGAAATTCAGAATAACCCACTTTTGAGCAGTGTATCACATATCGGAATCTAGGAGTTTAGGCGTATATTTAATGGGAATGCATGGGGCACGGTGCGTTTGGAGGAGATGTGGGGAATGCCTATATATAGTCAGTAAGTTAGAAGCGCATTTGTTATCATCCATGGCATGCATTTATCCAACATTTGAGCGAGGATTCGTAGGACTTTCAAGACAGGAATAATTATTTGTCTCAGTAGAAATAACTCCATATAATATATGGTGTTATTTCTACTCATGATGAGACAAACTATTCCTGTCTTCACAAGTGAAACGAAGTGAAATTTAACTTTATCTGCAAGGGTCTATATACAGACTTGGATTGTCTCGAGACACTGTCTCGGTTTTTTGATCGGTCTCGGTCTCGAACCCCACTGTCTCGGTCTCGGTCTCGGTCTCGAGGTCATTTCTTGACTTTTTGGAAACTGTCTCGAAGCGAAAGTCTTGTTCTTTTGTAGAAGCAGTCTCCATAGTTGTCGTACAGACTGTCTTTTGTTCTGAACTTCGTACAGAATCACGCTATAAAACTGTCCTGGACCGAACGGATAACTAGTTCATCGGAAGTGCCAAACAGACCGGAAGTTTAAAAAAGCGGTGTTTCTGGTATTAGGAGATATTGAAAAAAAGCAGTTTTAACTTTTAAGTTTGCACTTTCAGTCCAAATATCTTAAAATGTCTCATAAAGAACCTGAAATAGTGAAATTTGCATTCACGCAATTGGAAATCAATGAGAAACAAAATAAATGGCATGCCGTTTGTGTAAAGCCAACATAAGCATAACGCTTAGAACAACATCTAGTTTCTCAAGGTGAGTGATGTGACTTAGGGCCTATGTCGCTAATAATTATATGGAATGTTGTTGGTTTAAATTTTATAATCATTTAGAAGATTTCAGAATGGCTGAAATATTTAATTTTTTATAGTTTATACAATTCAGGTGATCGGCTGATTTCAGTGACTTGTCGCTGGTATTAGACTTCAAAAGTTGAGAGAAAATTGTTTCAGGATTTGGGTCCAATGTGCATTTCCGTCGTTTTGAACTGTCTTGAACTGTCTCGGACCTTGTGTCTCGTCTCGGTCTCGGACCCCATTGTCTCGGTCTCGGTCTCGGTCTCGATTCTCGAACCCCACTGTCTCGGTCTCGGTCTCGGGCTCGGTCTCGGTCTCGAGTTTTATGTCTCGTATACAAGTCTGCAGTCTATATTTAAACCTGAAACTCGATGAATAGTTGAAACTCTATATAAATATCTCAAGAAGCTCTGTATATATATGTATATATTATTTAAGGCTTATATATAGGCCATATCTATAGATGCCACATGTCAGTTCAATCATAGATTGGACTCCATGCATGCATGGGCTATATATAATAACTGCGCACGAAATCCCGTCACTGGTGCCTTTTTCAGGGTATTGGAGCATTATTTGCTAAAGTGTATATACAAGCAGGTCATCTTGTTTCGGTGCTTTCTAACATCGTGTATAGGCATAAGTTAGTGAGCACTTTCCAGAAGCATAGGCATAGAAGGCCATATATAAAAATGTACATACGGGGCTAAGTCGAACTGAATTTGTAATATGCATATATATATATATGTTATGTATACAGTAGCTGCAGCAGGATCTAGTCATCCATGTATACCTGATATTGACAGCACCACTGATTTGAGATCTACCTTCTAAACAATGAGATCCGCCACATGAAATTGGAAAGCCGTCACCTAAATAGGATATAATGTGTTCCGAGTTACAACAGTTGACGAAATGAATTAAAATTTTACGAATATTGTGCTTCATCGGAAAAGTACTTTGCAAGTATTGACTGTTGATTCGCCAGATATATGTTTTAGATTGTATATACAAAGTTTGAGATTCACCACTTCTGTGTGAATAATTTAACCATAATATATATAATATATTTAAAATCGTTTCTGCGTATGTATACTCTATATATATTGCTGCTTATTGAGGAGTACAAAGGACGGTATAAGATCAATTGTCATCCACTCAACTTAGTTGGTAATTAAGGAGCCCTAATTAGTGGGACCTATTTAGGTCTCTTCAGGTTGTCCCCAACAAAGAACTTTTTATCTTCTAAAAAAAATGCAATGACAGGATTTGTATGTATGTATGTATGAGACGCATATGTTATATCGCCCCTTCAAGATTTCTATTCAGAGGCGCTCCCGACTACAGCGCGGACACTGAATCGGAGTTTCACGCCGAAGCGCATGAGCAATTGCGAGTGAAGGACTTGCCCAGGGTCTTACGCGGCGGCTTGAGGTGGATTCGAACCCGCAACCCTCCGGCTGCAAGGCACCGAACATACCCCACACCACCGCGCCCTAATGTAATGTTCTTTTGTTGGACCTATTGATTGATTGATTGATTGATAGATAGATTGATTGATTGATTGAATGAATGATTGATCGATTGATTGACAGATTGATTGATTGATTGATTCATTCATTCATTCATTCATTCATTCATTTATTCATTCATTCAGTTATTCGTTATTTAGAATTTTCCGGCGAAACTCAAAATCTTGCCCCCTACCACTCATATGGCCGCCATCTTGGATAGTTCTATTTCCACGCTATTGCCAATGCGATAGTTCGATTCCTTGACCTTGAAACTATTACAATGGACACTTCATTTGTCATTGTAGCTTATCTATGAGCGTAGATATACACATTTTGAGTTTCGGCGGCCATATTGGCCGCCATCTTGGATAGTTCTATTTCCACACTATTGTCAATGCGATAGTTCGTTTCCTTGACCTTGGAACTATTAAAATGGACACTTTAGTTGTCATTCTAGCTTATCTATGAGCGTATACATATACACATTTTATGTTTCGGCGGCCATATTGGCCGCCATCTTGGATAGTACTATTCCCACACTATTGCCAATGCGATAGTTCGATTCCTTGACCTTGGAACTATCACAATGGACACTTCATTTCTCATTCTAGCTTTTATATGAGCGTAGATATACACATTTAGAGTTTCGGCGGCCATATTGGCCGCCATCTTGGATAGTTCTATTGCCACACTATTGCCAATGCGATAGTTCGATTCCTGACCTTGATACTATCACAAAGGACACTTCATTTGTCATTACAGCTTATCTATGAGCTTAGATACACACATTTTGAGTAATTATCTGCTATAAATACATCTTCATTATGAACGAAAAATTGTAACGCCGAGGCCGAAGTGGGGTAGATTTCTACCCCATGACACTTTGAACTGAAATAACTTTCTCAGACAACATGACATGATGATCTTTTGGTTTGGGAATATGTCGGGGGTGTTAACTTGTAAACATGTGGAACGTCAAGTTATGACTACCTACTTACTCCGCAATCAACATCCAAACACCGCCGGGGTAGAAATCTACCCCACTTCGGCCTCCGAAGGTTAATCATTGCATGCTGCATGAATTATATGTATACCTTACTCACAACATTACATTCATACCGCTGCATGCATGGTACCATTGTATTTTTAATAGTTATCCATGAGTTTCACGATAACCCTGACAATGACTGCACAGTGAATCACTTTTCAAGCTTCAAATCTTGAAGGCATTCATTATCTTTTTGTTGGCAAAAAATTCTTATAATAAAGATAACTGTTTCTTGTGACAAATTATCTTTTATTTTGGTGGTTAATATAAGCACAGATTTATTTCTTAACTTCTTCTACATGTGCCCTAACAATGCATGCATAGATGCCAGTGTTACTAGGATTTTCTTTGAATGCATGTTAACATGCACAGGGGAAGGCATTCAGTTGGAGGGGGAAACCTGCTGCATCGAAGAGCCACCACTGGTGATGTTACAATCTTCTTTTGGTTCTCTGCCTTGCTATATATATATGCAGGTTCGTACGTCCAGTTTCGCCATTCATCACGTTTTCTGGCTCTTTCCTTCAGTTTGCTATAATCCTCCTCCATCATCAGTTCAACAACATCATTCTCGGTCTTCCTCTTGTCTTCTTCCCCTCATGGGCGTCCGCAGGGGGGCGCAAGGGGGCGCATGTGCGCCCCTGGATTTTGCGCATATTTGCAGAGACATTTTGATTATTTGTATATTATTATTACAACACGGTTTTCAACGTGATTGTCGGAAAACACTAAATTCTTTACTCCTTAGGTAGTTATTAAAAATTAACACAGAAAGTGTAAGATTAATTAGTATTTAGTAAGCTAGTAGTGTACCGACCGTTGAAACACGGTACGCTCTACAAGTGGGACCTAGGCCTATATCTTTGCTTAGGCGTATTAAAAAAATTAACGTATATAGTTCTCCCTTGGTAATATGGAAATTCATATTGTCAACCGCGAGACGGTGAAATGCCTTCAGTCGTATCGCGGCTAATTGGTATCGTATTCCTTGTGTTGTGTTTAGCCGATCGCTTGCGAGATAACAGGTCCGGCTGGTGAACCGCGTAGTCAGGACGTTGTATAGCATATATGTGTATGATATATGTACCCTTTTATATTTAGGCCTATATATAAAATATATATAAACATATATAATTGACACTGGCTGGAGCGACTAAGTAATCAGCTTCTTACCTTAGAAAGTTATATGCCACTAACACGTTCTACCAGACATACCCCATTAGCTTCGGAACTAGTCCCAAGCCTGGATGAAAGAGGAATGCGAATCTATTGATCTTTGTTGTCGCACGGGTCGTTAAACTGAAATAATATTATTTCTACTACTACGGTGTGAGTCAGTTGGGCAGAATGACAGGAACGAAGAAGAGGAACACTTCTGAGTAGGACAATTTCGTAGGATCTGTGAAGGTCGACTGCGTTGAGGCCTGAGGGTGGAAAAAGCTGTTCAGGAATGGAACAGAAATTTCAGACAACAAAGACGGATTCATAGTGGAGACCTGATAAATCAGTTTGGAAAAGAACCCAGACGATTGCAATTGTTATTTCAATAATAAGGTCAGATTTCAGTCATCTAAAATTTAATTATCACAATAGTTTTGAAAATGAATGTCTATGAATTTTTTCTCATGTTGGGATCCGCGCCAGAGGACCGAGAGGTAGCCAGTGCCGAGGTACCGATTGTCGAAGGTGGAGTGATCGGTTGCTTTCGACACCCTATAACTCCCTGCGACAACTATTTGCACAGTTTGCGCCCCCCCTTTCAAAATTCCTGAAGGCATTCTTCCCCTCCATTGTTCCCTCAATTATAATTCTTAGAAGGGAGTCTCCCCTCATGATGCATGTGGCCCATTACCTTTTATTTTCTTTAAGATCGAAGCACTTATTTATCCCTATCATGGATCTTTCTGTGTCCAACCATGCATGCATAGATGCCAGGCTTATATGTCTTTATTTGAATCCTCCGATCCATCCAGCTGACTCTCTGATCTTTGCTTGGATGTTACAATAGTCAACCTAAAATCTAGAGACAACAAAATTGATCAGGTATATGTACATATATAGATTGCTTGGGTGCAGTTTCTACACTTTATGCATCCCGTGTGAAAGTTCGACCATGTAGAGAAGGAATTAAAGTCACTTGTCCTGAAGACGATGCATCCATAAATGTATGTACCTATATTCATAATGAATCTATATATATGAGTTCATATATGAATCTATAGTATGGCATTATATGACACAATCTGCAACATATTTAAACTCATCATGCATTATAGTTGCATGGCTAAGATAATATGGCTTGCAGCATGCATGTCAGACAGATAATTACGCATGAACATTAAGATTATAAACTCAAGGGCAACCAGTGCACTTCTATTAGCATCAAGTCATGGATATGTATCCATCCATATAATTAGGTACCAAAGCTGTGGGATTCCAGCGATCAAACGATCTAAGCATCGATAAGACGGACTGCAGCTGCATGCACTGTTGGCTAATGTGCACCATCCATGGAAGGGAGTCCGGCTGCATGCATATTATATGTATGGGCCCATATAATCGCTAATCTCCAAACTTCTAAAGCGCCACCGGAAAGCCAAGCGCAAGCTTATTCACGAGCGCTGCGTCTAATCAGAGGGGTTCTCCAAAAGAGTAGTGTCACGTAATGATACTGCAGGCCTCATTTAAACGTTTGCTTCCAAGTGCAATTATAGTTTGGAGCAACGGACATTTATGAGTATAACTTCAGTACACATGTGCATGCAGTGTATTCTAAGGACAACGTTCATGCATCCTCTCCAAATGAATACACAGGTCTTTCAGATACATGCATGTATGGCGACAGGTCATGCTTAGATTGTTCATGCTGTTTGATAATAATAATATCTTTTCTTTAATAAGCGCCTGACAAACGCACTGCGCTGTACATTTACATGTTATGCAATTTAAATCTTAACTACTAACAGAACAGACAGCCTGCAATACAACGGCGCTAATAGCAGCCTACAAAGCATATCCGCCCAACGGGGGCTCGAACTCGGTACCTCTCGGTCTCTGTGCCAGATGTTATCCAATGCGCTATCGCCCCCCCCCCACGCTTGCTATCTCCGAAAAAGTCCATATACATACATTTTAATTATGGAATAGGCTTCTCACTTTCGAACCATATCTATAGGCGTGATTTGTAAAATGAGCAATAACAACGCCCCATGGAGGCAATACTTCACGTTAAATCGTATACTGGCATTGATGGGCACAATTCTATTTTGAAAATACTTTTTTATTTTCAAAATAGAAAATACTATTTTATTTTCTATTTTCAAAATACTTTTGAAAAGTATTTTGTAAAAGTATTTTCAAAATAGTTTTTAAAAGTATTTTGGAGAATTCAAAATACTTTTCGAAAATACTTTCAAAAATACTTTTCTAAAGTACTTTTCATAAATAAATCATACAGACCTTCTGCAAAAATTATTATTTTAATGTAAAAATGCCTAATTAATAATCTTCTGCAGGGCCACAACAACTACTTGTGAGTTTGTTGTATCAAGCTTAATTAATATATCAGGGTTCTCTGTTTGGTCTTCTTTTCTTTGCATTATACATACCTATGTCAAGAACTGTTCTTGGTGAACGAGCGTTTTCCATTGCTAGACCTACATTTTGGAACTCCCTTTCTGTGTATGTACGCTCTGATCAGTGGCTTGTGTGTATTTCGTTCTCAACTTAAAGATTGTCTCTTTGAACCGCTTATCCACCATCATAGGCTGCCTATCAGTCTCCATGTTAAGGACTGATCTTCTAGATATTGACCTGATTATGGCTTGATTTTGGTGTGCCATCGGTCTATTCCTTGTGCATTAGACACCGGCAGAATAGAATTTACTAATTGCAATTACAGTTATATCAATGCTTCAAGTCATTAGAAAGTACAGCTCACTGTCAAGCACACTAATGTGATGTAACAGTACACACTAGAGAGTAGCAATGAAAGTAGATAATGTTGATTTCGCAAAAGTATTTTGAAAAACTATTTTCAAAAGTATTTTCAAAATACTATTTTATTTTGTATTTTCAAAATACTTTTGAAAAGTATTGTTGAAAAGTATTTTCAAAATACTTTTGAAAAGTGTTTTATTTTGTATTTTCAAAATACTTGTGAAAAATATTTTGCCCATCACTGTATACTGGGTATGTGCACTTTCGAGTTTTTCAGTGCACTTGTATGGAACTTTGTAGTTTATATTCATTTAAATTCAATAAGTAATGAGTCAATAACTATTGAGACTTCACTGCATGTATACTATGCCTGTTAATTGCAATATGATCATCACCCTTAAGATATGTGACCTGATGAATTAACCTTAAAATGTCTGAAATCTTTGTGCATGCACCATGGACAAGAAGCAAGATAAAGACTCTGTGTATAAGCAATGGCGTAACGAAGAGGGTATACAGAGGGGACAAACTTTCATAAAACTCCATCGGCGCAAGCAGTGACCCCGTCCTTATAGCAAAAAGGAACCGGAACGCCAGCTTCTGCAGGCGCCATGTTAATCTGGCTATAAATACTGGATGAAAATAATGTAACGAAATGTTCCTGCCAAATAAGAACCGGAACGCCGTTCCGTTGCGTTCCGGTTCCCAACCGATCCCTGGGCGCAATACTATAGTGTCCATTAATAGGCCTACATCGACTCTTGTCAAACATATCTATAGATTCCTGGAATAAACGAATATTGAATTGAAATTTGTTAATCTGGCAAAGAGATCTCAAATTCTCGTATAATTACTAACGCAGCGTGAAGATTAAAACTCCTGTTCAACTTATACAAACAGGTACGCAAACCTCAGGTGAAGCTGCCAATCTAAATCTAAATCTTTGAGACATGACCTAACGAAGTCTTTTAAATTCAACACAATTTTATCAACCCATGTCTGGAAGAATTTGGGAAACCGAATTTAAACAATGTCGTCGAACTTAATTGCTTCCTTCTTAGTTTTATTCAGATATATCTCGTCGGGCCTCTGATAACGAGAGCTCCTCTGAGAAGGCGTATTCTTTCAGAGGCTCTATTATATAACTCTATTAATAAAATGCAAGAGCCCCAGTGCTGTGAAACAAACGGCCGTATATGTAATATTATGTATACAGGCCAATCGTTCTGCATGCGTTGCATGCATGCAGGCTTCAAGAGAACTCGCATTTTACAAGTAATAGCAGTGCTCTCTTTGGGCCGGAACAGCCTCTAATCTATATAAGCCAAGAAGAATAGCAGTCCCTTAAGCTAACCCTATATAACTATAGGCAGCCTTAGCGACGTCATTTTCTTAGCCTCGGCATATGAGGGTGCATGGATGGCCAGTCCTCTCCCTCGCCGTCTTATCTTCCATCCGATAGTGTACAGTAAGTGTGCTCATTGTACCTGCATGAGTTGGCTATACTTGGCTATAGAGCGCTGCAGGTGCCATGGCGCAGATATCTCAAATCAAATTTCAACCCTGCATAGAGAGGATTTGAACCCCAACTTCTCGATCGACAGTCCCTCGCGCTAACCACTAGCAGGTCCACACTATCGAACAACTCTATACAAAGCAAACATGTGTTGAATCGGTGTATACACTCATGAAGCAGATATAATAACCTGTCAGTTTGGCATCGACGGCAATGGTCAACATCTGGCAAATAAGTCGCTAAACAGAGGCAACAGAGTGAACAGACGCTTCGCATAATGCTCTGCATGTTTGCGGATTGCGGAGTAAGCAGAATCGGTTGAAACAAAGCGATTATCGTATCGAACAACTACTGTAACAGACGACAAGATAATAAGGCGGTTCTTGCGCTTAACGAGGGATGGGCTGGAATTGAGAGGGGGGTTAATCCACCAGTCATATCTACGGAGAAGAGGAGACGGAGAATGGTAACTATTCATGCTCGGAAGGACCAACGCCAGAATGCTCGCACGTTGTGAGAATTCGACAGACAGGAATAAGATATAGCATACACATGCAGCTGTTTTCTGCAAAGCATCAGTATTTCCCTCATTCCAACGATAATCCTATATATTTCACGATCAACGGTCAATGATGGAACATAATATATACAGGTGGTGAAATTTTTCAGCGCCTTTCTTTGCCTCACAAAGACATATGCCTCGTAATTTTTGTAATGTACAAGGAAATCTTGAAATAAGTGAGTTGTGAATGATTTTAGCACTGATTTCTACAATTGTGGTGCACATAAAATTTATATGATTGGTTTCTTCAGTCATGAGGTAAGGGATCGTCCATTAATTATGTCAACAAAATAGGGGGGGGGGTTTGGAGAAGTTTGACAGTTGTTGACAAGGGGAGGGGGTTCGGTACAAGTTGACGTCAAGAAATTTTTCTCCAATAAATCAACAAAGACCCTTCCAAATGGTAGCGAAAACACTAATAAAATGCTAAAAATGTATAAAGTGCTTAATGTTTAATACTACTAAAAAGCTGGTAATAAACTAAACTCATATATTTTGAAATTCGAGATTGCATTTTTTAGTGTAAAAATTTGAAAAAATGATTCTACATGTATTGAACCATTTTGTTTCTTTTTGTAGGGGGGGTTCTGGGATTGTTGACATAATTTTTAGGGGTCCGTCAATGTTTGTCAAACAATGTTTGACAGTTGTTGACAAGGGGGAAGGGGTCAAAAACTTTTGCCTAAAATTTGTTGACATAATTAATGGACGACCCCTAACGTAAAAACTCAGCTCCAGAAATTATAAAAATCGAATTTTTGCTAATTCTTGTAAGTCTTATGATAATGGAAAGCCAATTGAAATTGAATTTTATTATTTGTCGGAATACCTACAGAATTTGACGAAAGCAAATCTATTTATAATTAGGGTTGTTAACGATTAAAACTTTTTTAATAGTTAACCATTCCAAAATTAGCGATTAATTAATAGTTAACTTGTGATTACACGTATTCCCCAATAATTAATGACAAATATAAAATTAACATTATTCATTGTTTATTTTTTAATGGTATCATTAATATTTATTGCTAGTTAGTGATAGTTACTACTTACTTCGTAATCTAGTTATGTGTTCGTGCTAGCAGTCTTGTTTACTTTTTTCAGTTGAAATGTGAACAAACCATGCAGGATGTTAAAACTTCTAGGTTCTAGTGTTTTGTTGACAATATAATAAACAGTCAAGCGGTATTCGATTAATCGTTAAAAATAAATTAAATCGTTAAAATTAATTAACGATTAATCGATTAATTAATCGTTAACAAACCAACATGTTTTTATAAAAATATTTATTTTTTTGCTTTAAGAAAATATCTCACCGACATTATACACATTATGTTGTCACAACAGTTATTTACAGTAACAGTAACAAAAGTAGTCTATGTAACATTCTAGAATACTAATAGCTTTACAAATCTATCGTTTAAATGAGCGTAGATTATTGCATGCAAATCAATTATATGAGGCTCATGTTTTACTGCCTAAACAGTTGCCGTCAGTCAGTCTGGCATTATTCACATCATTTGTGAAAACTGGTAAAACAGCAAAAAAGGGCAAAGAGGAAGGACGTCAATAGATTTATACATACATAGTCTATATATATATATCCTACTTTGTATATATAGATGATTTGTTGACAAACATTGAATGTTTGTCATACACATGCCAATCAAAAATGCAAAATTAAAATTCCTTCCTTGAAATCAATGATATTGTTGTAAGCTTAGTTAATTACAACTTCGTGTATATGCAGTATAAGCTTATATGTGTATTTGTGTGTGTGTGTGTGTGTGTGTGTGTGTGTGTGTGTGTGTGTGTGTGTGTGTGTGTGTGTGTGTGTGTGTGTGTGTGTGTGTGTGTGTGTGCGCGCGCGTATGTGTGTGTGTGTGCGTGTGTGTGTGAATTGTCCGCCTATGCATAAGGATAGGCAGGCCTAAGGCCTACACCATAGTCACAGTGTATATAGACCCATAGACATGTTAGACCTAACATCACATGCACACAGTCTGTATTTTCAACCAAGTATAGTCATATAGAGGCAATAATAAGCATTGGCCTTGCATTGCAAATATTTATTTCCATTCATCGGTTTAAATTTAAATTTAAATTCAATAAATTTAATTAGCTCAAATATCTTCACTTTAAACACAAAATCCAAATTGAATGATTATTAAATTGTATGATAATTAAATTACAGACATAATCTACTGCTTAAACAAGGTTTCCATCAGTTATATAATTATATAGCCTAGGTTGCATTTTTACCTATTATATAGGACACATTTTTGAAGTGATTGGAAAATTAATGCTAATTTGACCTACTTAAATTTGATATTGCAGGTTAGAGGAATTAGTCTGCAATTGGAATAGGCAATCATGACTTTATACCATAACTGACAGTCAACAAATTTAGGCATGCAGCGTGCATTTCCTATAGCACTATATTTACGAACAGATCTCATATATACGCTCTGTAACGAGTGATTGATGAATTATTATCAAGTGTCAGACTGTTCATAAGTATATTTCACTCGACGTATACATTTCAAAACAGATCTCATTAAACAAACATCATAACAGTCGACGGAACAGTTGCATGATATGTACAAATTGCATAACTCCATTATAGACTGAGACGTATGTAGGGCAAAGACGCTTAAAAGACACGAATGCCTGCATGCAGGTCTATATATAGGCTACATATGGACTATAACAAGGCCTATTCACACAGTGTAAGCATAAGGTATAGGCCTATACAAGCGGATGAGGTAAAGAACGCTGACTCATTATGGTGTGCCTCTTATAAAGACAGAGACCTAAATATAGTCCAGGACTATAGCCTATACAGCGGCATTCATGACTAACTCGAGAGAAGGTCTGTGTATTAATTAACTAAAAGACAACAACCAAACAACGTTGACTTCTTCATTTCTCTGACGAAACAAACAAATCACTGCAGCTCAAAGTTTCATAATATATTCATTCGATTGAAATATTTGGTCCCATTCGTTCTGATATTGAGGGCGCAAAAGACCAAGAAAGGCTACAAGGCAATAGACAAAACAAGGCTATAAGGCAAAAACCAAACGAGGCTATAAGGCAAAAGACCAAACAAGGCTATAAGGAAAAGACCAAACAAGCCTATAAGGCAAAAGACAAACAAGGCTACAGGGCAAAATACCAATGCTACAAATTAAGGCAAAAGACCAGACAATTAAGGCTATACAAGGCAAAAGACCAAACAAGGCTATAAGGCAAAAGACCAAACAAGGCTATAAGGCAAAAGACAAACAAGGCTACAGGGCAAAATACCAAGGCTACAAGACAAAAGACCAGACAAGGTTTCAAGGCAAAAGACAGGCTATAAGGCAAAAGACCAGAGAGGCTGTAAGGCCAAAGACCAAACTGCAGGTTATAATGCAGAAGACCAAACAGGCTATAAGGCAAAAGACCAAATAGGGTATAAGGCAAAAGACTAAACAAGGCTATAAGGCAAAAGACCAAACAAGGCTGTAAGGCAAAAGACCAAACAGGCTATGAGGCAAAAGACCAAACAGGGTATAAGGCAAAAGACCAAACAGGCTGTAAGGCAAAAGACCAAACAGGGTAGGCCTATAAGGCAAAAGACCAAACAAGGCTATAAGGCAAAAGACCAAACACGGCTATAATATTATAAGGCAAAAGACCAAACAAGGTTACAAGTCTTTGAGGCCAAAATGACTGCGCGTATATTGACAAAGACATCGATCTTGAATCCATGCATCTTCGCTCTTGCATGCCCGAGTAATCAGTCCAGGAAAGGAGGGAGAGGAAGGAGGCAAGGAGGGGCAGGGAAGAAGTAAGAAAGAGAGAGAGGCAGGCAAGGAGGGAGGCAGGCAAGGAGGGAGGGAGGGATGATTGCAAACTTGCAAGATAAAAAATATGTCTGCATGCGTATACGCAGTTTTAATGAATTCTTTGAGTATAAGTTAATTTCCGTCAACAGCAGACACCAATATTTATAGAATGTAACATGTCCAATGGAAGAGCACGACAATTGTGGCCTATTTAGCCAGACATGTAATGTTAGGCTTCTGTCTTTTCAGACAGAGTGAATGGCATTATAAACATTGACTTTCGCTAAAGGTCACGTTACGACGTTGTACGATAGCGCTACAAAGTCATCTGAGCTGGTACACTCTGGTCGTATACTGTATGCACTGTCACTGGCCGTTCTTCACATTTAAGACGATTGTGTTTTCTATATGCGTGTAGGCTATACCATATGCTGATATAGTTATTAACAGAGCTCTGCATGCAGAGGCGAAAATCTATACATAACTTTGGGGGACAGAGTACCTACGAGGGCCGGATTTTGGGGGGGGACAGCAGGGCTTAAGTCAAAACTTTGGGGGGGACTGTCCCCCTCTGCCCCTCCCCCATGATTTACGCCACTGTCTGCATGCTCATCAAGGGTTGGAGCTCGTGCTTAAAGCCTTGAACTTGTGGAATTTAAATGACCGTGGAGATAACATTGCAGCAAAGGATGCGAAGTTTTTTTATTTGCCTCAAGTGTGATACGACATGTGGAGACTTACAGACAATATAAGCAACTTCTGCGTGGCTGTCTAAATATAGTTTCGATACTAGACCTATGCGTATATTTAGACCGAAGCCAGACAAGAGTCGCATAATATGTATTATCCTATATATGCAATAAACTGTGATTTACATTGTATATGCCTCGCATGCACATGAAAACTTCTTCATGTATTTTGTACAAATATATTACATACGATTTATAATAGAATATATTGCATGATGTATTGGTTGAAGTTGTCCAACTGCATAATGTTTGATACGACCAACCATATAGCACGTGAGTGTGTATACAAACATCGAGGTCATGACCCGGTTTCACCTCTTACCGTCAATTCCAGTACAATGCGATAGAGCAGAAAGAGTCACCACTCTCTCTCGCCTGTGCACATTCTTCAGCCTTCAATAGGCTGAACGTTGGTTTCCACTGAAGGTAACGTGACGATGTTGTACAATGGCGATACATAATTCACCTGAACCGGTTTGCTACCAGATCCTCAGTCCGTGTGAGTAGGGGTTCTGCCGGTTCAGTTGACCGGGTCCCTGTAGTCCGTTCATGACGGCATTACCGCATCCGTAGGGGGAGAAGGGGTTCGTCGCGCCGAAAGGGGACGAGTAGGAGGGTGGAGTAAGGCAGCTTTGAGGTACACCCGATGGACCGGCCACTCCGCATGACTGACCATCCATGACGAGGAGTGGAACGGCGACACGCCTCGACGAGTGTAACGCCGCCAGTTCGAGCGTCTTGTCCTGCGTCTGGCGCTTCATTTTGTAGCGCCTATTCTGGAACCAGATCTTGACCTGTTGCGACGTCAGCTTCAGCGTCTTCGCGAGCTGTTCCCGCTCCGGAGCCGACAGATAGCGCTGCTGCTTGAAGCGTCTCTCCAGCTCGTAGACCTGAGCCTGTGAGAAGAGAACCCGTGGCTTCCGTTTCGTCCTCTGGCGAAGTAGACGGCACACTTCCTGTCCCCCGTCCTGGCTTCCGGTGATCGTCGTTCCGCCGGGCGTTGGACCGAAGTCCTTGCTGCGGGTCCGGTTCCGGGAGGAAGAACCGCGATTCGGGGAAATAACGACGGAACTGGAATAGGACGCAGGAACCGAATCCTTGCGCTTTTCTGGTAAGTAGCTATCGACTGATTCTGTCGAGAAATGACAAATCATTCACCAATATATAGGAAACTATTTATCAATATATATCTTCATATGGCAACAACTTTTATAAATTCCAGTTCTTCTATACAATCGCCAATTGCTATAATCAGAGGCAGACTTGGTTTTCTAAATCACTGGTACATGAAAAGGTAGTATAAGCCATCTATAGATAATATACACTGTGTCCGGATAAAAAGGGACCCCTTTTGTTATCATGAAAATAAACTAGTAAATATTCATCGATTTTTAAAATTCCAAAACCATTTTAATCCTGAGATAATTTGCTAACATGGTTAAAATGTAAAATTTCCTGTCATCAAATAATTACGTCATAATGACGTCATTTGCATCAAAATTTAAGTATATGACAAAAAATTGTTGCGTCGGATGATCGGATCGTCGTAAAACGGAAATCCATTTAACAGAACCAGGCAGGAAAATAAGTGGAACTTTTCCCCGTGATTGTTTGCTGTCGGAAAAATTGTTGTTTGATATCCAGGGTATATTCGGATTATTACACATTCCAACAAGATGGCGCTCCAGCTCACTGAGCTCGTGAAACTGTTGAACTGCAGACAAAGGAGACTCTGGATTTCATGCCTCCTAATCTTTGACTGCCAAACAGCCCGAACTTTAATCCCGTTGATTACAAGATTTGGGGACTAATGCAATAGAAGGTTTACAGGACAAAGATCAGAGACATTGAAGAACTCCGTGCGCGTATTGTTAATGCATGGGATGAATTTGATCAGCTGGTTATCGCTGCTGCCTGTGGCGCGCTCGTCTTGAAGCTTGTGTTGAGGCAGAAGGTGGACACTTTGAGCACGCCTTGTAGTCTAATATTATTCAAATGTAAAAATTAAATTAAACTAAAATTTATAATTGATGAATGACAGTTTAAAATAATATTGAAAATTTTGGATGATTTTTGTGCCGTCCTTGACACTTGAATTTTGATGAAAATGACGTCATTATGACGTCATTATTAAATAACGAAAACTTTTATACTTTATCCAGTATTTAGCAAATTATGTCAGGATTAAAATGGTCTTGGAATTTTAAAAATCGATGAATATTTACTAGTTTATTTTCATGATAACAAAAGGGGTCCCTTTTTATCCGGACACAGTGTAGAACTGATTTCGGTTGTGTCAGGCAATTTGTTCGGCGGAGTTTCACTCCAACTCCAAGTAGACTACGACTCAATAACTTTATTTCACGCATATAGATAGTTCCTTATGAAAATTTCCACAAGGTTAGTTTTGAAGCGTCATCGAGAATAATAACACTAACACTAACAATAACACTAACAATAACAATAACAATAACAACAATAATAATAATAATAATAAGGACTACATAGACCTGCCTTAAGCTTGGATTTGTAGGATATCCTTAACACGTTGGCCGCTATAGGGACGTGTTAACACGTCCCTTATTTCATACATTTACATAGAATGTTCAGCGGTCAAGGTGTTTTAAGTAGAGCATGAAGCTGTAGTAAAATATAATAATAATAATAATAATAATAATAATAATAATAATAATAATAATAATAATAATAATAAAAATAATAATAATAATAACAATAATAAGACGATTTATATAGCGCGGTAGCCCATGCGAGGCCAAAGAAAAGGGCGCTGAACATGACCTAAAAAATAAATCAATAACCGTCATTTAACATAAACTACACTTTAGAAAGACAGGTCTTGATATAGGATGCCCTTGCCTTTGATTAATTCAGTGCTGCATAACCACATATAGAACTGCTGTCAATAGCCCTCATCCAGAAGTCAATATTATAGCCTGCAGTAAAACTCTGATATTGTTATTGCTAGCGCGGGTATACAGTCAGCAGACAAATTTGTGCCTGAGCCAAAAGATTCTTTCACCCAAGAAACACCTTTCTCGGGGTAGCTATACTAACGTTCATCGATGAACGAATTCATTACCTCACCACAATTTACCAATATGAGCCATATATCCAGTCATTCCAGTGGCGTAACAACTTAGGTTGGGGCCCATGGACACTTTAAGCTTGGAATCCTTATCCATTAACGAAACTAGAGAGTGAAAATAATGAGATAACTAATTAAAACTGCAGTTTGATAAAAAAAAAGAGTAATAAATGTCGCTTCCTTTGTATCATGTAACTGAAATGTATACTGACATAATAAGAAATTATTGTCACGGAAAACCAGAAAAAGTACATGACATTTTATTAGTTCAGAAGCTTGGGGCCCTTGGGACCTCGGGGCGAGTCGGGAGTCGGGACCCTGGACTTTGTCCACTCTCGTTATGCGTTTGTTACGCCACTGCATAAAATATGATATAATATACGTAATTGTGCAATTAAAATCCTTAGTTTTTGAGTTATGCAATAACCGCCTGTCACAGTCCATTACTCCGTGTTTAGGTCGACGGTCAAGACTCAAACTTACCGTCATGGTTGATGGATTTCATCCTTTCCAGTGGATTTACGGCTGAAAACGATTGCACTTGGTTTGCCTCAACGCGACACGATGGTCGAATGGGCGGGTAGACATCGTAGAACCCCGGCGTCTGGGCAGCGGCAGCGGCGGCGGCAGAGTCCATGAGGTTGCAGTCCAGATCCCCGACGACATCCGGTTCTCCTTTGGAATAGGGATCGTCGGAACTAGTATCGTCCAAATCGGAATTAAATCTCCCTCCACCTCCTCCAGCTGTTCCGCCTCCTCCTGCTGTTGTTCCGTAGAAGTACGTTCTATTAGCGGAGGCGCTGGAGTGGTATCCCATCCCGGAGACGTATCCTGGGTAGAGCGACCCGTACTGGGAAGACAGTCTGGATCTCTGGACGGGATCGTAAGGGGACGTATATCCAGGCATCTGTTGCTGAAAAGAAACCGCGCCATGATGGCCGTAAGCATTCGACGGACTCTTTAGCAGACAGGGAAACATTGGCGAAAATGTGAAAGAGCGTCGTAGACAAGGAACAAAACCACATAGAAGAAATTCACCTATAGTAATTGTTACGACCCTTCCCGACACTTCCGTTACAACTACTACTACCCTTTCCCGTGTTTCGAGTGCTGTAACGACCTGAGGTCCTGGAACTCTGGGGTATTTTATCCGATGTATGTGGAGAGAGCGACTTGTTAGACGACCTGCAGCGTGTGTCGCGTGCGTTGCATGGCCCCAGGATGTCTCCGTCACCTAGAAGACTCAGACCCGTTCGCTGATAGAATCAAAGACTCTCCCAGCAGCTGACTACGATTAGGTAGGCATCGCTTAGCGACATCGCTGACTGCTTCGAATGGCTGCAGCGCCAACTAGCAGTCAACAGATGCCGCCCCACAGCAGACTACAGCCGCAGCAGCAGCAGCCTAAGAGGCAGGCAGAGGTAGTAGATGCTAAGAAGAGGAGGATGGAGGGGCCAGGAGGGATGCGGCGATTCCCACGGTGCTGCATGGCGTCGGCATTTTTCCGCCGCCGATGCGTCTTGCCGCCGCTGAATCCGGATCCGCAGCAGCGAAGGCCGTGTGGCACCGTCGAAGACAGCTGATGCTAACCAGACGGCTCCAGCGACACGCGCATACCGTGGACTCCGCTTCCGTCAAATGTCAAACCCGGCCGCTTGGCGTCGCTGCTTCCCGCGTTGCAGTACCTTCGACGCCACCTGTTTTGTCTGGCGGCAGCAGACGAAGCCCTCTCCGCGGCCGCCGACATGCCGGCCTCGGCTGCCCGGCCGCCGCCGCCGACGGTAGGGCTATCAACGCCGATGCCTCCTACGCTCATCCCACCCACACTCCCATCGGCCGTCCGTCTCTCTTCACGTCAACAGAAGCGCACGCCGTAGCGTAAGAACCCCATCACCGTATTAACGACTGTTAGCGTTCTACGCGAACCCGATTCTTATCCCGCTGGGTTCAGTCGTCCTCTTCGCTCTTTGCTTTCTTTGGCTGACGCCATGAACGGCCATCTGCCGCCACTTCCGGCCACCCAGAAATCGTGTAATTATCGCTCAGTTTTTAATGTAAACAGGTAATAAAGATGATCCCCTCCCCGTCTTAACTATACCTGGACTGGCAGTAGTCGCTAATAATCATTCACTGACGTTATCTCATCTATCATGACTGTGTATAGTAAGCGCCGGGAGTGGAATGGGATCGGTACTCATCTCCAGTACCTGTGGCTCACACCCCCAGCACATGCGATGCCACTATAGTATACGCCCGGTAAGTGTACAGTCTGTGTACGACAGTCTGTGTACAATAGATCAGCCAAGATCAGTTTAGGCGAGATTACTAAATATAAGACTCGCATTCTGCACGACTTTAGGTGGAAGAACTACTCAAACCACTCACTCCACAGCCAGACACTCACCAACCACGTATATATACAACCAAATATAGAAACCCATCACTAACACAATTAGAGCTAATACTGGACATTCTTACAACACGCATAGCACATAAATATCGACAAATAAACATATATACACATAAATGTTCGATATGTAAATATCTCCAAACCAAAGAAATAATTCTCAGGGGTCTGGTGTTAATCGTCCACTATCACCGTGTGCACTCCACAGGGATTGAACTGCTGGAATACGTGAAGATGTTGAAATCATCCTACATGGGTAACCCATCTTTGTCGAACGCTGTTAACTATTATTTTATTCTTATAGTCTCATTAACCAGAAATAGCCTACTCTCTTCTCAACCGGCTACAAATGCACAGCGTACATGCTGGACGTCGTTTTCAAGCGATGGTATTTTAAGGATCAAGCATGCACTTCCTTACCATGCTGGATTTCTTACCTCACATGATGCTCCGTTCATTAATCTATAGCTCTTAGCACGTTAACGACGAGCTCCATTGGTTTCCCAGTCACTTTTAGTGCACGCTCGTCATTAAGGTGTTGAAGAGTCTATGATGTCGCTATGGTACATATACAGAAAGCTCTTCCAGAAATCGCAGTATCATGCATGGGCCACTGTCTTCATTACTTCCTGCAAACCCCTCGTGAGGACGAGTAGGCCTATACTGCGTTCGCAAAATAAGGCACCTTATTATTACATAATCTATTGCTAAATCTAAACTCATTAAAAAGTTTAGAGAATCTATTTATCTTTGCTCTAATACCTGAACGTGTAAGAAAAATCTATTTCCAATATTATGTTTGTAATCGTTCTATGCCAGGAATGCATGTGTAATTGCCAGATGCTGCAGTCCATCTCTCGACTATCCCACTTCACCGTCCATCCATCCGTTTATTCATCTAATCGTTCATCTGTTCATCTATAGCTATATCCATCTGTTAGCTGTCCTAGTTCTATTACCAACACATATCTACAGTACACTGACCAACCAAACCAAACTACTATAGCTTAGAAAATAAAGAAAATCATTATTTAATAATTGGATCGACTCCGCAGGATCACTTGCCAACATCACCTGCATTCGACATACATGTAATTTATTCCATATAACATCTTATACTTTCAAAGCCAAACTCATCGGCAAGCAATCTGCTCTGACTAACTTACTTACTCAAGACGTCGACCTTAACCTGCAGCCTATTAGCGTCTAACGAATGACTCTTCACAGACTAAGCAGCGATCACGAGTGGCAGCAGCTAATTATCAGACGACGGCCATGTAATCCGACAGACAACAACAGGTGTCCGATTAAGCCAAGTCGGCGCATATATGCATATATATATACACACACACATATATATATATATATATTATATATATAAGGGCATGAGAACTTAAAGAAGAAGAAGATACATATATATATATATACACACACAGGAATGTATAAATTCACGGACGGTATAAGTATAAGGCTTACGTCAGGTCATCAGACGTATATAAGCTCATGTTCGTCTCGTAATGAAGGGACGGCGCTTTGAGTTAGAGATGAATGCCAGCGATTAAACCAAACTTTGGTCTAGTATGTGAGGCTACTCTTCTTCGGATCACCTTCAACTGAGGTCACTGAAGTAACTGGGGTCAGTGGCAGCTATAAGCTTAGTCTCTATAGTGCATACACGTGCTTCAACATCTAAGGATGAAAAGTGTGATTGTGTTAAATCTAGTCAACCTATTAAATTACGACCATCGTTTACCTTCTGTTACGTTTTGAAACGCAACCTTAGGACTGAGAGAGAGAGAGAGCTGGCCACAGCTGGCACAGTGGATTCCCGCTGGCTGCTGCTGGTTATTGTCAATTGTACCTACACGTATATATCATATATTTTCAGGGCGAGATTTCTGGTCGGATTTCTGGTCGGCAGCAGCGCAGCAAATACCTATGGACGGAATCGAAATGTATACTGAGGAATGTATGCTGGGTGGGAGAGAGGCTGAACCAATAGCGTTCTTCAGAAAGAGGGGAGCTCTTGGTCCCGCGAGCTCACACAGTCACACTTCTATTAGACAGCGTCGAGCCTTTTCGATTGTGGGTCCCTCCATCTGGAATGGCCTCCCACTAGACTTGCATTTGATGCCTCGGCTAGATTCGCCTGCCTTTTATAAGTATCTCAAATCACAGCCGTGACTGGGCTGGGAGCGCCTCTGAGTACGTTTCTTGAAGAGGCGCAACATAAATTCTCGGAATGAATGAATGAATAGGAGACGCCGCGACGGTTCCTCTTGCCCTCCATACAGATGAGTCAATGCATTATAGTGGTTAAAAGTATTGTATTGTATTTGATCATTTATAAAGAGATTCTCACAGCATGCATAAGCCTTTCAGAAGCGCTCCCGTGCGAGGTACTCCGAGAGAAAAGAAAGGTTTTAAAGTGCGAGAAAGAGGTAGAGATGCCTCACCAGAGAGACAGGTATATATATAGCGTAGAGCAAGAGGAAGTCCATTTCATAGAGAGAGACCTATGCAGGCAGTGGCGTAAATCATGGGGGGGGGCAGATAGGACTGTCCCCCAAAGTTTTGACTTAAGCTCTTCTGTCTCCCAAAAATCCGGCCCTCGAAGAATCTATCTACCTCAAAGTTATAATGTATAGATTTTCGCCTCTGTATGCATGGAAAGGATCTGGATTGAGCCATTGTGGTCCTATAACACGGGGAGCGAAAAGGTCAAGCCGGTTGAGGATCTGAGAGGTCGCAGTGACGTGGCAGAGAGGGGACGGAGAATTCGGTGACAAAGATATTTTGTAGCAAGACCCAGTTGAGATTTGAGCACGAGAATGAGAACTTTAAATTGGATGCGCGCAGAGAGAGGTAGCCAATGAAGTTGTTCAGCCATAAATGTAGAGATCTGAAAGATTCGAGGAAGGCGAGCTATAAGTCTCGCAGCAGCATTCAGTACGGACTGAAGAGGAGATCGACGAATTTTAGATAAGCCAACTATAGGCGAGAATTGCAATAGTAAGCCAATTCGAGAACAGACAAAAGTGTGACAATTGAGGTGAAGGACACTGAAGGTACAGAGGATGAAACAGATCTGCGAATAGCCCTGAGATGCCTATAGAAGTTGAAATAAGAAGAACAGGTATAAACTTGGATTTGTGTTCAGCGAAGGTGAGAGAGCTATTGGTAAGACAAATATTTACGACGGAGGGTCGCAGGTTCGAATCTATCTCAAGCCACTGTGCATAGCGACCCTGGACAAGTTGCTCACTCACAATTGTCTGTGAAAGCAGGCAACGGAAAACCACCTCACTCATCTCATCCCATAAAAAAGCCAATGGACCTGCCTGGCAGAGAACTCATCATTATCATCATCATCATCATCATCATCATCATCATCATCATCATCATCATCATCATCATCATCATCATCATCATCATCATCATCATCATCATCATCATCATCATCATCATCATCATCATCATCAATCATCATCATCATCATCATCATCATCATCATCATCATCATCATCATCATCATCATCATCAAAGTTAATACTACCTAGAAGTCCTATCGTCTAAGGCGCCATTACTTAATCGAAATGCCATTGAACAAATCTAGATTGCATCATTGCAGTAGTATAACATGAAACTACATAAGCTACAGAGGTTCTCAAGTATAAATTGAAGATGATACACATACCCAAGCCATCATAATATATTCAAACAGCTTCTGAAATTTCCACGCACGATTGCCTTCTAAAGCAGATGAACTTCCTATCGGCAAGCTTTGTATCACAGTTAGCCATCAGTCTGCAACCTCTGCAGGACACACTTTTATACCAGCGAAGACACAGTCGCCCGCTCGCTCGCTCATTCACGGGGGGCCCCGAACCGTAGCCAGCCCCACTCCCGATTCACGTGAGACGAAATATTACCTGTGTAATCATAAATTATGTCTATCAATTATTGTCTGGCGTCTTTACGACGTGTACCTGGGCGGGATAGCTTTCTTCTCCTCCTACCGTAATTGACCGGCTCTCAAAAAAGAAATTAAATAGCGAAAAAAGCGGGACCGAGTGATGTTCCAGCTCAGCGCTCGTCCAAACAACCGACCCCCGCACGAGCCCCTATTGGCCTACCCCAGGAATTCAATGAAAGTCGGCAACCGGTGGTTCATTATAACGTTATGACTTTTATGATTATTTTATTGCCCACAGATTCGCTTTAAGATAAATTAGGGTCATAGATTTCCTCCCGCCAAAGAAGTCGACGTTTTAAAGGTGCCGACAAGGTTGTAATCAATGCCTTGTTTTACGCGTAGCGTCTGAAAAGGAACGACAGGTGAGAGGGAGGGGGAGGAGCAGTCGCTGCTTCCGACGGCAAAGATCCTCTGTTAGGTCTAATCGAGGTGGACCATAAAAACGTCCAGTTAATTTGATATATTTTACGTTATTCAGCCCCCAGTGGCACGAATCGCCTTTAGCAATATCACAAATGCACCAGTTGCAACAAACAAGGAGAACAGGTTGAACGGAATAGACTATATAAAAATATATGAATGTCTAAATATTTAGATCATTAGTCAGTTCCTGTTAAAGCTGTGCGCATTATTGACTTGTACGGGGATAATTCCTCCACATAATACGGCAATCGTCAGTATGTCGATGCATACCGACTCCAGGGGGTCCTCCGTGATGTCCAATAGCTTCTGCGGCGATTGGGCCATTGTCGACGATGTACAGAGGTCAGCGGCGCTGGTCTCGTATCAGATTCCATCTGTGTGAAGCAGTGACCTCTTGCCACCGCCAACCCACGAGGCACGTGCATGGTATACCACGAATGCTGTAGACAGTGTAGAGAGTGACGCGGGGAGACAATCTCGTCCCCATCCCCGCCCCGCAATGAGTAAGCCCCACTATACCGCGGGATTACCGCAATTGTTGTCCCCATTACCGCGCGATTTACCGCGGTTACCGCGGTTGTACTGCGGGGAAATTCCCAATGTCACTCTCTACTGTAGAGTGTAGATCATATTCATTTCAGTCAGTTGCTTGTTGATTCCGATCCGTTCACGGCACCTGAAATCAATGCGGAAAGTTTCGCCGAGCAGCCCATATATTATATAGCAAGAGAACTATTACACACTGCAGTACTCTATATATGAGTGGCCTTGATTCACGCCTGTTATAATCGACGACCTTCTAAACCTGCCACAAGATGGCTTTCTTCAGAGACAAAAGAAACAAAAAGAGAACGTTGTCGACTTGAGCGCAGATTGAAAAGTTGAGGTCTTGAGGAGGACCATCCGTTTTCAATGCCACGGTATACTATACAAATGAGCTCATAAACGATTCTAAGAAGTCTTAACCACTGCAGCTTGCTTGAGGGTGCCCTATAAATACCCTGGGCCAATGGCGCAGCTCTCAACGGTGTCCGCACTGAAAACATGCTGTCGACTGCCAACGCTATGAACGAGAGAACCAGAACTGACTTCGCTTCATTTTTTTTACAAACCTAACAATCTCAGATGCAATGTTGTTCAGTTCAGTGTAGGCATAATGCTAATCTAAGTTGTAACGATCTGCTTCATTCTGACTTCTCTGGCACTGCCTTTGACAACATATTACTTCTGAAATCCTGTCTGTTCTTAATCAAACGGTTTGGCAATAAACTGAGATAAATATGAGACAATCATGTTTTACTCACGCAAAGAGCTCTGCGCCGACTTCATAGTTTCGGCGGCAGCGTGCCTGACATTTTTGGTCGGCGGCGACGGCGGCGCGCAACAAAAATCGGTGGCGGCTGCGCGGCGTGGTCGGCGCCTGGTCGGCGGCGTGGTCGGCGCGGCGTGGTCGGCGTCGCGGCGTGGTCGGCGCAGTGGTTTAAAGGTTGTTCAGCAAATAACTTACATTGTAAAGATATGCATGTTCAACAAATTCTTTTTTGCAGTTGTCTGGTGTCAAATTTTTATTCATGAGAAGCAATTATTCTCAGAACAGACGTTTCAATAACAATATAATATGGTACAAAGCCATGAACGCTTAATTACTAAGCAACGTGACAAATTTTTGACGTTCTTGTTTCCAGTTTAAGTAACAGAAGCAGTAAATGAACTGGATCTGTTTGCGTAGAAATTTTAGTCGGGTGCAAATTGAGAGCTTCGTGAATGAATATTATCTTGTCAACAGACGACGGTTTGAGTGAACTTCTCTTTCGCAGTGACTGTAAGACCGATAACAGAGAAACTTCTTTCCGATGGCGCGCTGGTTGTATACGCAGAGACAGAATTGTTCGCGCGAGAAGTGACGTCTTCGGATACGTATAATTCTGCATGCTTCAACAGGTCAAATCGTCGTCCGTAGAAATATTCAAACATCCGAACTGTTGAATTTCTCGTTCGACCGACAACTCGGAAGTTACGTGTTTTACGAGTAGGTCGAGTTTTGCTTTCTTCCAAGGCAGTGCATAATCATCGAGGTGTTGTTTCTTGGCTATAGTCTGTTCCTGAGACATCGGCCTGGAAATTGCCTGCACTTCACCTACCTACATATGCAACGCTGCTTTCAGTAATTCAACCGCCGTCTTATCCTGCTCAGTCAGGTAACTCTGGACAGATCTCAAAACTCGCTCAGACTGATCAAGCATCGCTGCTACAATTACGTTCAAGTCGTTCAAGTCGGTCATGGGCAAACGACGGTCAAGCGCCGAACACATTGCTTCACCTCCTCACAATCAAAGCGGTAACAATAATCTGACCTGAACAGCAACACTAAGCTGATTGTATGGTACTTCGCGCCGCTCAAAACCTCACTGTATAGTTAACTGGAAGATCTTTAAGAACTGCACCAAAGTTGTCAATTTATTTATTTATTTATTTCAGAAAATTTATGTAGCGCCCCTTCAAGGATGCCTACTCAGAAGCGCACGACCGAGTTGAGCTGGCATAAACACGCCGGAGCGCCACCTAATGTCAATGGTTTCCATTCATTGTTGCTTAACAACTAGACTAGTTCAATTCGGGTGAAAAAAGTTGCTCCTTTTTTAATATTTTCCTTTTTTTCTAATTTTTTAATCTTTTTTTTCTGGTTGTCTCTTCAGCTGATTGGGTTCCATCAGAACATGCTATGAATCTTGGAGATAGATGAAAGTCCAGCATCAGTGCCGAGGTCCTCGACTCCTCTGCCATATCCTCAATCAGTCATCAACGAGGTCACAATGCTAATCTTCCTCCAGTAGAGGCATAAGACACTGGTTTGATACCAAGAAATGACTTGGCCTGAATTGATATCAAGACGTTTAAAGGATGTCATTAATTGCTCTTGGTCTTCTTAGTTAAAAACGATGTCCTCTGCGATGTCATTGCCAAGTAACGCTCTGACCCTTAAGTATAGTCGAAGTCCTCACAGCACATGGTCACACAGACAAATCTAGTAGTTTATTAAGAGATCCGGCTCACCACTGTGGGCCTGGACCAGCGTCTAGGAATCGATAGTTTCGTAGCACCTTTTTCTTGTTACCTCGGTCTGTTGCGGTGTCTTGTGAATCTGTCTGTCTGTGAAGTCTGTCTGCTGTTATAACCGCCCTCCATCAATCTATACGACTATCTTTCATTCATCTATTCATCAATCTTCGATTGTTCAGTCCGTGCAGCGACAGATTAAGACATAAGTCAACTAAGCCATGGATATAATGGCGCCACAAGTTCCACAGCGTTTTTGAGGGCCCCAAAATTCGAAGAAATAAATCAAATTGCAGGAAATTCCTAATTTTGTATAATTTTAAATAATTTAGCGCTTTACCCTGAAAAAATTTTCAGCGCTAGTAAATTTTAGTTAATACTTACTGACTGAATACTGACTCTCACAGTCACAGACTCACACTGACTGCACAGTCACAGACTCACACTCATAGTCTGCACAGAAAAATAGCTTATAATAAATCTTGTACAGATACTTTTTATAACTTTGTGTTCAGATACCCGTACTTTATTAATTGGTTTTGCTTTAGGGTTAGGGGTTAGGGCCCGGATGTCTTAACCCGGCTCTTGACTTAGAGCCCCTGGAACTCTTAATTTGGCCCTGTGTCCGTGCGTCCGTCGGTCCATCCGTCCTGCTGTTAAACAACTGCGACCTATTTGACACACTGGCGAAGTCTAGCGAATGTAAAAGAACGAGCAATTGAAACGACTTTGCTGCTGTATATACGGTGGCTCCCTGGATCTCTAGGCATCGGTTCTATTTCTATCTGGTCCATGTCGTCTGTTTTTCTTTCGGCCTTTTTCATGAATTAATAGTCGCTGTTTCTCTTTCCTATATCTTACTAACTCTTCTTAAATTTCATGATGTGTTTCATCTGTCTGTTTCTTGTTTAAATTCTTGCTTCTGTTGTACTTGGTATCTTTCCTTCTTGCACTCTCATTGTTCTCTTCTGTCATCCGCTGCAGGACAAAGAAGAATAGCCAAGCACATTTTACGACGTATGACGTACGCACATGCATACGCAGTGTAGGCCCTATCAGGCCCGTCCCTAGGATATCTGGGGCCCTACGCAGGTTTTATTTTGGGCCCCACTCCATTAGTAGCCTAGTAGTAGTTTCAGTTTAACGACACTGTGTGATAACGACGATCATTAGCGTCGCCCTCCTCCTTTATCCAGGCTTGGGACTGGCACTGACAGAGTACGATCAGAGGCGGAATACGTTATAAAGGTTGTGCCTAAGAGAGTAGACTGACCTGGCCTGAGCTAGTTTAAATAGCGTTATACTGAGCACTATGGACAAAATTAATACGATATTAGTACTAGTTTTACAAAGGCAGTTCCAGTACCGTACTATAACATTGTACATAATTTTATAGGTTTCCCATTCCTAAGGTAATAATTATTAATCAATATTGATTTCATAAACTTTATACATTTTTTCAATTTCATTGTAAAATAGTCTCGCTTGTCCTGCAGGCAATTTCAACCGCTCCTCTTCCACCCGAACACTTATCCGCCCTCCGTCACCTCATCGCTGAAATTTACAAATGGCACAAAAGCTGTTCTGCCTCTCAGGAATAAACTCCCGCCAGAATTAGGGGCCTACGATAAATATCAGTTGCTTTCAACTTGCTTCCTGCGAACTCACCAAACCATCACCTCTTGCCATATCTTCACAGATCTATCAATCAAAACTTAAAAGTTAAAATATTGCATTATCACAAAATTAAATCTTACCCTGAATCCTCCTCTTCCACCTGCCACCCTCGCCACTTCAATTCTAAACACCACCTAACCGCTAAGCATCGCAGCCGTCTGCCTGCATGCCTGACCCTGCATGCCTGACCCTTTGATCCTCTGAATATAGATTTTGCCTATAGGCCTACATGTTTATGTCCTGACTGAGCACCTGTGAATAAGCTGGTACCAGTGACTTAGCTTTTGTTGGAGCTGAAAAATATCTACATGTAGGTTACGATTACGATTACAAGAACAAACTGCGATCAAAGCGATTTTTTGCATGAAAGAAATAAAATTTGCACGTATTTTGCTATCTATAAAGTTATTTGTTAATTTGTCTGATTTAGGCTATGGCGAATTGTTTACGTAATTATAACAATATTCGTTTATTAGGCTTCTTGAAATTGACAAGTAAGCTACGGTATGCAGTAAGATTGCATGATAATTATGATAATGGTAGTAACAGATTATAGCAAGTTCAACAGGAGTTAAATTTAACAATGTTGCAGCCTGCAAGGCGCCATTTGACCTACTGCTCATTTTACAGTCGCCCTAGCTAGGAAGTTGAAGGCTGCGTCAACCTTATGGGACTAGCAGGTATCGAACTCGCGTCCTTCTGATCTTCGTGCCAGATGGTTACCATTGACCATCTCCCCGCCCCAACTGAATTAAATGTGAAACGCTGTATCAACAGTTAAAGTAATGTGAATTTGCACTTGCACTGTTTAATTGTACTCACCGTCGCACCTTCCAGCTGGTGACTTGGAAAAAGACAGCTTTATTTATCAATTTTATTTATTTAATTAAAATTTATTTGTAATCCTCTGTAAACTCTAATGGGGTATCGAGATGAACTGATCTAGTCTATCTTTCAGCTCTGAACCCGGACACTGAATAGTGAATATTATGCATTTACGTATAGGCCCCTATATGTATATATATATATATATAATTATATACATCCAGACTCAACGTGGTGAGGGGGTGGCAACAGTCAGTAGGGGAGTGCCTGCTGAGAATGTCAGTGGTGAAGGTCTTGGCCGAAGTACCACCTTAGGGCGCTACGCGAGGTGGACAGGCTCAGCAGGAACCCTGAAAAAGCTGGCAAACGTGGGTATCGCCGTCTTTGATACCACAAGTGGATATCAGAGCCAGTCCTAAGCCTGAAACTCTCTTAAAAGAAGTGCGAAGGTCGAACGGATGGGTGCAGATACTCCGTTCGTAAAGTAAAATACGAATGAAATCCAATGCAAGCATTGGACCCCAAAAGGGCCTCGGCCCAGGGATCCGAGGCAAGCGTTGGACACCTACGGGCCTTCGGCCCACGGATCCTGATGATGATGATGATGTATATATATATATTAGCCTACATACATATATATTACAGCTGTATTAATAATTAATTAGGTGACCCGGACTGGGTTTGGGTATCTTATCTTAATGTCCCGCAACTCTCTGTAGAATGATATATTGCTCGTGTCACACACACATCAAACATCCTCCGACTTGAATTTACCGTGGACCAAATCTTTCTTTCAACACCCAAATTTAACATCTCTTTGTAGATTTCACTCAGCCAGAGAGACAAGGTTTCCAGTTTCGCCTAGCTTGCTAACCTTTCTGTAAGGTCAAATGCCGACTTTTATTTCCCAACTGATGTCACAAGCAATATATTAAATACTTAAATAATTTATTCATTTGTTACTTTACACTTAATTTAGACTTATGCGGCGTGTGATGCCATTATTATTTTTTTCATAAATGGGATTTTGGGGGCCCCTAACTTTCGGCGGAATCGCCGGGGCCCTACGCGGTTGCGTATGCAGCGTATGCCTAGGGACGGGCCTGGGCCCTATGTATGTATGTAGGCCTAATGCACGTATACATGTATGCATGTAGTCATGCATGTACTTAATGTAAATAGGCCTTTGTATGTTTGTACCTAGAATCTTAATAATTTACAGTGTCTTTTAACTACCTCACTAAACAAGTATAATAGGTTCTAAAGTCATTAAGAAGGTAAGTTCATTGGTAAGCCAAGTGTCTTATACAACTATTAAAGGTCACAACTGACTGGATTCCGCACACAAACAGACCCAACCAAAGATTCTGGATGGAGGAATCTTTGGTTGACATCACGTTCAGAGTTCCTGTACCGTAACAGAACACCAATAATGCACTGCACAGGCACAGCAGCTGATGAAGTCCGCATGCAGCACACAGTTGCCTCACCACACAGCACTCTCCCGTAGATTAGTTGTAGAAGACGCCGCCTCCGGATATCCATGAGTATTATACTGGGTCTGTGCAAGAAAAGCCGACCGATTGATTGGTGGTAGAGCCTCTTTGTCATTGACGGTTGACTCCACTTTAAAGACTGTCCTCACGTTTCCAAATGGAACTGCATGGAGTCATGGACACTATTCAGCGGGGTACTTTTCACCTCCTGAATAGATAGACCGGTCCAATGGCAGTAAAGGCTCGATCACATGCGAGCAAGTTCCGTTCATGAACACAAGAAACCTACGGCCGAATTAAACTAACTTCGAATACGTAGATTTAGTTCGAAAATACAAGAATGATCTATAGCAAATTCCGCATTTGACCAAATTATCGATCGAAACAACATGGTAAACAGACCAGTGGCCATCTGGTGAGCGGACATTCACAGAGGCTTAATTCCTAAACGTTCTCATTCCACAGGACCCTTAGGCCTACTCTGAATAAACAGTTTTCGCATTTAATATATTATCGCAGAGAGTAAGTCAGCAGTAGCAAACTGTGTAGCATGCATGCTTAACCTATTCGTGATCATCAAGAGCAGAGCCAGAATAAAAGGCCAAGCAAATGTTCGAGGCGGTGCAGGAGCATGTCGTGATAAAGCGGCAGTTGGGTCAAGCAGATTGAGGCCAGATAAGAAATTATGCAAGTTTTGCAAGGATGAATAAGACTTATGATAAAGAGGAAGGTATACAGTAGATTGCATTTACCACGTTTTAATATTTTGTTTATCGGTTGCAAGCCTGCAATAGTAACCCAGAGTAAAACTATCAGAGACAAGAGGTGATAAATATAGCCTACGGCTTTGGGCGTACCGTATACGGAGAAACGTTTACGAACAACGTGGCATTTGCGCCTAAAATTTGAGGAGGCAAAAAATAGATGGACGCGTCGCCCGAAACCTTTCAAGCCGACTGTGTAGCCCCCTGCCAGCAGTTATATCCGAGTTGTACCAGGGATGGGTAGGGAGTCTTAGACTCTTAGATTTCATATAGGACTATGCATTCCTGTAAGCATATCGGACAAATTTTAAACTGAAACTCTCAAACTTCCATGTTTGCATTTAGTTCAATGCTCTTCTTTTACTTTATCTCACTGAAAGCCAGGGTGCGGTTTGTGACGGTTTGTCATCAGGCATGAATTAACATATGACAAACGAGTATCATCATCACCATCATTACTGATCACACATCTATTGCATTGGATTGTAATTTATTACATTATTACCGAAGCTATAGTGAAGTTAATGGTGCCTAGCAGCACGCTCCTGCTGAGCAATGCGGCTGTTAACAGTTGCTTCTTCTAACCTGTTCTCAGGAATGCCGCCCACTCTTCGCTTTGCTAGTATAAAGTAATTGTTCGCCTCGCATGCAATTATTTATCTTGATTGGTTTGATTGTTTCGACTGCGATGCCGCCGCATCTTCTCTCGGTTCGATGGAGAAAGAAAAGAACAGCTGGCCACTAAGTTTATAGGATTTATTGCGCCATATAAAAGCCGTCGAATATAAATCGAATGTCTTGATAGATTAGAAGTCTTTTTAGTTTGGGATGAACGTCGCGCAGTGAATTGACTGCGGGACAACATTGGTCGGTCTTTTTGGAAATTTATCAGAGTCATTGAATCCTCCACACGCTCCGTGGTCCTTTGTGCCTCGCTGGGAAAATTAACTGTCGAGCAGAACCGGCCGCGGCCGCATTGAAATACAACTGGTGGATCCTTTGCCTTTAAGCCATACGCAGGATCAGCTGACGTTGTGCAGCTGAAGAATCTGTCGAATTGACACAACGAAACAAGACCTACGGAACAAATGTGAATCTGCCAGCGAAATAACGACTATTGCGATTAAATGTTTTATTATTGGCCATAATATGTATTGGTCGCACACACCAAAGGAAAAGTAGGAGAGAGAGAGAGAACGTGAGAAAGAGGTGGAGTACTGGAGTTCAGGATAGGTGAGATAGAAGAGGGAGATTAAACAGGAGGAAGCAGGAGTAGATCCAGGAAACAATTTGGGGAGTTTAGTTATGGGTTTCCATTGGACATTAGGGTGCATCATATGCCCCAAAATATTTCAAAAGGTTTGTCCCTATTTAATTTCTGTTCCTATTACTGAAAAGGCATGTCGGCAATATTCTGACATACACTAGGTATCCCACCCAACAACTGAAGTTTTGCAGGAGCGAACCATTACATTGTCCATACAAGTTGCACTAGGGGTGTCCAGAAATATGATGCATCGCAGAAAACACCCATACTCAAGTTTTTCCCATTATTCCATTCATTAGTTGTCTATAAATATTTTTTTCAGAATTTTAAACTGATATCCTGAGGTGGCTCAAAGACCCCCAAACATACCCTATATAAATACCCAGGACTGAAGGCTTGGGACTAGGAACTTGGGTTCATTGTGAATTTACTCTTTTTATCACAAAAATTAACAAAGAGTCCGATTTGGACAACTTTCTGGAACTTGTTTGACTTGACAAGAGCTACATCTGGAAAAAATGTAGACACCCATATCAAGGTCATTCAAGGTCATTTCAAGGTCAGAAGAAACGAAATCTGGCAAAAACGAGAAAAAATGGCCAGATCTCGGCTAATAATCGTTGAAATCGGCTAGTTTTGTTGTTGTTTTTCTCGTCTTGATAAGGAATACTTGCTGTAAGAAACAAGGCTACTAAATGCAAGGCAATCCAAGGTTATTTTAAGGTCAAAAAGGTCAATTTGAGATAAAAATCAGAAGAAATGGCCATAACGCAGCCAAATATTGATTTATTTGAGTGATTCTTTTACTTAATTGCTCGGGCGGATAAGGACTACATTCTAGGAGATACAGTACTAAGAGGCTAGCATAATCCAAGGTCATTTCACGGTCAAAAGGTTAAAATCAAGGGAAATGGCTGTAGCTCAACCAAATGTTGTTTCATTTTGGTGACTCGGAGTTATGGTCATTTTTTCTTGATTTTACTTTTTGACCTTGAAATGACCTTGGATAAAGTTAGCCTTTTAGTACTATGTCCTCTGGAATGTGGCCCTTATCAGTACGAGCAGACAGGTAAAAGAATAACCCAAATAGAGCAATATCTGGCTGAGTTATGGCCATTTACTCTGATTTTCAATTTTATTGACCTTTTTGACCTTAAAATAACCTTGAATTGCCTTAAATTTAGTAGCCTTGTTTCTTACAGGTAGTAGGTCTTATCAAGACGAGAAAAAGAAGAAAAAACTAGCCGATTTCAAAAATTATTAGCCGAGATCTGGCCATTTATCTCGTTTTTGCTAGATTTCGTTTATTCTGACCTTGAAATGACCTTTAATGACCTTGATATGATTGTCTACTTTTTTCCAGATGTAACTCTTGTCAAGTCAAACAAGTTCCAGAAAGTTCGTCCAAATCGGACTCTTTGTTAATTTTTTGTGATAAAAAGAGTAAATTCACAATGAACCCAAGTTCCTAGTCCCAAGCCTTCAGTCCTGGGTATTTATATAGGGTATGTTTGGGGGTCTTTGAGCCACCTCAGGATATCATTTTAAAATTCTGAAAAAAAATATTTATAGACAACTAATGAATGGAATAATGGGAAAAACTTGAGTATGGGTGTTTTCTGCGATGCATCATATTTCTGGACACCCCTAGTGCAACTTGTATGACATGTATGACATTCTCGTAATGGTTCGCTCCTGCAAAACTTCAGTTGTTGGGTGGGATACCTAGTGTATGTCAGAATATTGCCAAATTTTGGTAAACATGCTTTTTCAGTAATAGGAAAAGAAATGAAATAGGGACAAACTCTTTTGAAATATTTTGGGGCATATGATGCACCCTATTGGACATGGCCGTATTTTCTACATTTTTAGTTTTTGATATTATGACTTTATTTCGGGGGTTTGAATCTGTAGAACCACCCACAATTACACCCATGTAAGGAAGATTGCAATCTCTAAGTGATATTTTACGAACACTTCATAGCCGAACATGGCAAAACCTTGCTGCTGAGTTGAGTAGTCTTGACTTGCTCAAGTGCTGCTCAGACTTTGTTGCCGTCACAAATATTTATTTAATTAAATTTGTAGTTACTGAAAAAGCTTATTTATACACTAAGTATTAGACATGCAATGGCAACGATTCTCTATAATCCCATAAGTTTGAAATGTTCTGTTTTGTTTGGATAGCTGGTAATTTTTGCTTTGCATGCTTTCTTTTAATGTAAGTGGAGGCAAGAAATGGTTCCGCAGGCTTTAAGCCTGGAGTCCGTTGGAGTCTGTCAAAATGTGCGATTACAAAGACACGCTTCTCTGTTCCAATGATTGTTAACTTGGTGTAAATAACTGGAAAATAGAGAAAGCTTCTTTGAAAAAGGCAAGCACGTCAATCGCGCTGGTCAACTGAAAATACTGTATTAGCCTATATCTACTTTTATTTTGGAAAGGAACCGCTGGCTCCATGACCAAATTTAAGCGATTGGCGATGATTATGGCAATGATATTTTGAGAAATAATCACCAAAAATTATATTTGCCTTAGAATAGGCAAAGTGCGGTGTCGTCTACCGATGGGAGGGGAGGGGGTGTAGGAGAACGTTCTCCCACAGTTACCAGAAGTGGGGGGTAACGTTTTAGACATAAACTGCATGAGTTGCTGTTGAACTCCGATGATATAACGGCCTGCAATACGAACATTGATACAATCGGCCAGAGTGGGGTTTGTTCTCCCATTCCAGGTGGGGGTTGGTTTAGAGCCACTGGCAGAGTGAATAAACTGCGGGAAAGTAAAGGGCAACCACTGTGACTGTAAAACTATTCTTTAACAAGTTATAGCCGCAATCTTTTCCTCGATCTTCGTTCTCTTTTCCAGTTCTTGAAATAATTCGTTCAGTGAGTTGTGATTATTCTGTTGCGATATTTGATCTTAGGCCAAGATGTGTTATAGTTCCGCAGATGCTGTTAGGCAGTCCTCATTTGCAATGCAGTACAAACTTAGGCTTCAGTCTATAGCAGTGTTTCCGTTAGAGTTCAAAAAGAGGACGTATTTACAGAGCTGTAATATGCCAAAAAGATCTTTGTCAGCGGAAACGGCCTATGTTGTCATAAGCTGCCGTTAAACTGTGGATCCAATCCAGGACGTATTTATGCCTTGACCTAGAATTGTTTTGGACGTAGCTCATTGCTTTCGGCTATCACACCGAAAAATTTGGACGTTTTGGACGTTTTTTACGGACGTAAAAACGGCCATTTGGGCGTTAACGGAAACATTGGTCTATAGGTCTCTTAATATCTGCGACAGAGGAAGAGTCTTATAGCAAAGCAGCGCTTGCCGAAACTCGGTATGGGAAGGAAATTGTCATCACTTATGAACCAGGAAACAGTGAAGTAGTTAGCTGAAGTTTCTGGCCAAATCCGTTTCAGTCCGTCCAAGCACACACCGTGACACACGCGCTCGCACACACACGCACACGCACGCAACGCGCACACGCACAGTGCCACATACGCACACGCAAACGAACACTAGCGCACACGCGCGCAAGCACACACCAACACACCTACACCTACACACAGACACGCACACACACACACACACACACACACACACACACACACACACCTACACACACACACACACACACACACACTTGCACACACACTTGCACACACACTTGCACACACACACATACACACACACACACACACACACACACACACACACACACACACACACACACACACACACACACACACACACACACACACCTTCATCCGAGAGAAGAGTGACGCAATTGCAAGTACATTGTATCTCGTGCAATATCTAAATACAGCGCTGCATTGGTCATTTTGGCGAATGTTCCGTGACTCTGTGGTCTGACGGGCATTGTCTTGAGAGTTCTATTATAGGCATCGGCTGCTGGTGCCAGAGGCACAGCCCGAGACCTGCAGTAGCTGCAGCAGCAGCAGAGTCAATTTCATCCAGCGGAGGACTGCGTGTCTCAGTCGCCCACCTGATCCTCCTTCTCTCACGTTAACCGACCCGAGCGCCGCTCCACAGGGGTCCGTATTCAGCAAGAGGTTTGGGTGTCGGTACATCAAAGGAACCGCACAAAGCACTTTCGCTTTGAAGAATCCAATTAGAGACGGAATCAGGAATTGCAGACGAAGCCTTCTGCCCAAGACCAGAACGCTCATAGGTCCCTTCGACGCTTGAAGGCAGCGACGGAAATAGGCATTTGGTGCGATGCTCGAAATGCAATAGAACGGAAGGACTAATATAAGTCGTTTGCATTATCTGGAAGCCTTAGAAAGTCTGAAGCCATTTCAACGCAAAGGTAAGTTCAGTAATCTCTCTGTAGGTCAAAGAATAACCGAGTATAATCTTACGGAAGTTAGTGTGCAAAGGAAACTATGAGTCAGCCACAGGTTGTATTATCGGAGCTATGTTGATTCAAGAAGAAAAGTGAACCAGTAAAACGGTACTCTTTTGAAAACTGAGACTGTAGCCTATCACAGTTTCTTTCTTACCCAGTTTTTAAAGCAATCGTTCAGCCAACGTTTAAAATAGACATTCATTCCAAAGATTTATATAGCGCCCTTAAAGGTTACTACTCAGGAGTGCTTCCGACCCAACCCCGGCTGAAAAGGATGGTTTTAAGGCTAGAGTAAAACAGAGGTTTCATGGTTCAGCTTCCTTAGACAATTCTTTTGAGACCTACGTCAGAACTTTGTTTGATGGCTTCTAACAATATTTGGGCATTTGGCAGACAATATCCCAGATGGTCCAACATAATTAGACTACTAATCTCTTCATAGACTCAGTGATGGGCAAAAGTTAAAAGTTGGAAAACGTTTACCTAAATATTTTTAGTTTAGTTAACTTATTTACAGTTGCCAACTTTAGTTAAACTGTTTTATTTTAGTTGAATAATAGTTGAAGTCTAACTAAAAAAATTAGTTTAGTGACTATATCACTGCATAATAATTATTATACTCTACCAAATCGTGAGCTGGGAATGGATTAACACGCAGACCAACTGTGCACTGAACAAAATTAATCGACCGACAGTATGGTGGTTTAATTAGTCAAATTACGTTGCTCTGAATTCATCTTAATTTCATAATTTCAGACTGAAGAACCAACAAGTCGGTGGACATTCTGAAGGCCATGGAGTAATCTTTTCAATACACCTGACATCATTTAGAACCATTTCATCAAAGTCCTCTTCTGAACTTTACTCGTCGAATGTACACTCTCGTTCTCTGTTCTTCCCTGCGAAATAAATTCTTGTTTAGACACACGTTACATTAGACTAGTTTTTTGAGCAACTCTGACAACTATTCAGGTGGAAACTAGCATCAAGGGAAGGATTCTTTTCCATCCCGGAAGAACGTCGGCGTCACTCAGCATCATGCCCAAGGTCATCTTCTTGGTCTTGTTCCTGACCTCCATCTGCAAGACCGGATGTTCCCCAGTTTTACCAACCAGAGACGTCTTAACTTCATCTTCAGCCAGATGCCTTCTGGATTACTGCTGTATGCTGCAGTTTGAATCGACGGCGGGTCAAACCCTGGGCGAGGGTTTGATGTCAGTGGGCAACGCAGAATATCCCGGTCACTTACCTGAGCGATCTTTACTGACTATGTCTGAAGGTCGTGTCATCTGCAAGGGTTCAGTGCATGATACTATGCGAAAGCCAAAGAACTCCAAGATGTTATGTCGCCGCTTGTATGACCAACGTAACTATGGGCAGTCTAAATGTCGCTTCTCGACGAATCGAAGGCCACAGGAAGATGCCGTAAAGACCCAGGAAGCATCGCTGGATCGTGCGAGGACCTATCCTAATTATCCTAACCCTCGGATAATTGGTAAACTTCTAAATCAGCGCCCGACCTCAACAAGAGAGCATCCATGGCAGGTGGATTTAAGGAGAAAGACACGTCAACCCGATTACAGCCTAACAGCGGCGGTCAGTGGTAAACCGGAGAAAGTGTCGGACGTCTTGGCTGCCTATAAGCTCTGGCGAGATGCAAACGGTTACGGGAAGCAAAACGCACGATGGGGTAGGTCTTTAAGAAACCTCAGCTGGAGCCCAGAGCGACGGGAAGCAACCAAACGCAGACGAAATGGGGCCACAAAAGAACATCTAACCACCAGCAGATCCAACAGGATACAGCCTACAGGCAAAACTATGCCCTGGATCGTAAACTACCAACCGGAATCAGATGCGTTGGTGGTGCCGTACCTAGCAACGTATACCAGTGGTCTGGTTGACGCAGCTGGTGGTAAACCTAACGGTAATGGAAATGTCACAAGGCGGAAACGAACCTATCTCAACGGTCAACCGCGTCTCTCGTCGGGGGAAGAATTCTCGCCGGAGATGAAAGAAGTTCTGGAGGGATATTTAGATTGGCGCTCAAAAAACGGATATGGAAAGCTGGCTGGACGATGGGGTTAGATGGGGTCAAGACAGACGTTTAATGGGGGTAAACAGGGGTTCACGAGATAAGAAGCACTTGGCGTGTATATTGTGCGTAACCTACAGCACAAAATGTCAACATGTTACCGTTTGCATATAAAACAAGATACGAACAAGCTGATGCTAGACTGAGGCACCAAAATGAATAATTCCGAATTTATTAATGTTCCATCATTCTACTTAAGAATCCAAATATTAATCTGCAAGGTTTTGGTTGATTTCATAAGTAGGCGTATTAACGACAACTATAAATAAAGCAATTAAGAAATAATTAATCTCTTTTTATTATTGGTGGCAAATCCTGGTGCACTATAAATTAAGCGAGAGCCAAATGATCATGCTGAACAGTTTGAAGAGTTTGAGCACTCGTTGGCTAAGGTTTCTGCAATTATTTAAGAACTGCCTACAAGTAATATATAAACTGAAACTGTTCTTCCATATCGCAGTCTATAGTCACTATTTTGTAATAATATTCTTTATTGAAACAATCCGGTTGACAAACCGCAACCGGTTGCAGTGTACAACTATGCAATTGAAACAATTCACAAAAACACAAATGACAGAAGACATAAATCTAACAGAACAGACAGCCTGCAATACACGGCGCAGCCTACAAAGCATGTGCTCTTGTTATAATCAACAAGGATATTAAGATAGATGTATTATAGTTTCTAAGGCGTCGCTGGGACAAAAAGAGGCCAGTTCTCGAAACAGGAGGAGAAGAGGTAGCTCATTCACGCGAGGCATTTTTTTACCCTGTTAAAGCTTGGTAGGACCACGCATGACTTCAATATCTTCATCGGTGCAATCCACAAAACATGACGATGTGTCCGATGCAATCTACATCCATGCCAACTTCGGATTATACTGATCCCAATTGGCATTGATGCTGTCAGGCACTGCTAGAATGTGGCATTGAGGCCTTATATGAGTAAGCTGTAGGATTCAACACTGAGATGATAATTTAGTTTGTCAGCACTATCATTTCATGCTTTATACCTTGTCTAACAGTTTCTAATGAGCATTGACCGTCAGCGTGTTATTCCCATTTCTATGCGTCAAATTTATTCCTGCTATTGGCATTGTCTATATAACAGAGACAATACCAATAGCGTGAATAAATATACAACGGAAATAGCTTAAGCTAAACAGTTAAGGTGAACAGGCTAATAACACGCATTGACGCGTTTTAGGTGCGGAAGGTTAAACCCAGTGGCAACGCCATTTTTTGCTAAAAACCTCTTGGAGTGTAAAGAAGGCTATGGGTAGGTACCTCATAGGTCAGCCTACTAAAGGTTTTGAATGCCACAAAAAAATCAAGAATTTGTAAAGGGTGTATAGGGCCTACACGGTAAACCTGCAACAGTCGGTATTGAAGCTTGGTTGAAAGATACCTGCCTTAACCTCTGCCATATCTTGTATTTTGTCTACAGTGAAATTCTACTATTCCAGTTTTGGAACACCTTCGAGAGTATCTCTTGAAAAGGCTCAATATAGAAAGTGTATAATTACAATTAACCAACAAATTATAAAAGCAAACTGTGCAGTATATTAAATTATACTTAATTAAAACTTTCAAATAA